>SEYY01015649.1:42500-47500 GCA_009176605.1 Armadillidium nasatum | reverse complement strand
AAGTATTACTTCATTAAGCAAAAGTTTATAAGCATTTAAATATTTAAATATTAAGTTAAATATTTGCTTTCTCTTCAGAAATTACTTTAAAAACTTCAATATAAATATAACTTCCCTCCTGATAGTGCAAGACCTTGTGTTTCACTCTCTTGTGCTTCGCATACTCTCTTTGATCTATGTAGCCTCCTCTTCTCGAGTAGTTTTATTTGCGAAGATTTCGGCAATCTTCCTCTAACACCTTCTCCTCTTAGGCATCTATATTTTACAAGAGATCACGTACGAATTGATAAAGTCAATTTTCTTTGAACTCTTATAGCCACATACCCCTCCAGAAACCCACAAACTTAATTAAAAATATTCAGTACCATAAGTAAAAAAAAAAAAAAATAATTATCTGATAACATAATACACAGTTCAATGATGCCAAAATGCAATATTTGTACAAAAAATAAATACATATTTATTAAAAAAAAAAAATTGAATAATATAAATGTTAAAACATTTTCTACACTTTGGTTACTATAAATAAATTATTAAAAAATTAAATTCAAGTTCAACCTAAAGAAGCTTTAAAATTCTACAAACAATTTCATGGAAATCTAAATTATTAACACCTTGATAAACCTCTTTAAAAAAAATGACCTTCCCTCTCAAAAGTAGTAGACACAACCAAGAAGTGCAGATTAAAGCAAACACAAAATAATAAAACAAACATTAAAGATAAATTACCTTGTATAATATCACCATTAAATACACAAAACTATACACAACATACAATATATAAACACTTTCCTGAAAAGATACAAAATCTTTTACTTAACACACTGGGATATATATATATATATATATATATATATTATATATATATATATATATATATATATATATATATATATATATATATATATATATATATATATATATATATTATATATATATATATATATATATATATATATATATATATATATATGCGCCAGTGGAAAATTAACCAAAGGTTATTTCAAGAGTAATACAACAATGTCAGCTCTTCTAGTTCTATTTATATATATTCATAAATAAAAAATAAAAAAAATAAAAAAAATAAAAATAAAAATAAAATAATAAGGTCAAACTAAGTATTTTTTAAAGTGTTTTTAAAGAGCTGAAAGGATCCTACAAAAAAATAAAAAAAAAATAAAATAAAATAAAAATTAAGGCAAAAAGTCAAATGGAGTCTTTATATTATAGAAATAATATTAACCTTATTTTACCATTTTATAATAATAATAATAATAATAATAATAATAATAATAATAATAATAATAATAATAATAATAATTATAATAATAATAATTATATTATTATATATTATTATTATTATTATTATTATTATTATTATTATTATTATTATTATTATTATTATTATTATTATTATTCTTATTATTATTATTATTATTACCTCTGTATTTTAACAGTCAACTACGCATGTAATAAGAACATTGGCGAATATTCACGCATTACACAATATTTTTTTTCTTTTTCTTTTTCTTTTATTTAATTACTTAAAATATCTTAAAAATTAAATTTATAAACTTTCCTAAAAAGTACAAAACAAAACAAAAACATTTAATAACACCAAATTCTTATAAGTAGAAGATGACTGATAATATTTACAACAATATTTTATAAATAAAGTTTACACTAAATTTCACACATTTGGGAACATTTTGTGAAAGAATTTATCTAAAACTATGACAGATAAGATAATATATATATATATATATATATATATATATATATATATTATATATATATATATATATATAAATATATATATTATATATATATATATATATATATATATATATATATATATATATATATATATATATATATATATATATATATATATATATATATATATATATATATATATATATATATATAATATATATATATATATATATATATATATATATATATATATATATATATAATATATACAACAATGCCTATTCTAGTGGTTCTAATTTGAAGACTTAATTTCTCTATTATATATATATATATATATATATATATATATATATATATATATATATATATATATATATATATATATATATATATATATATATATAATATATATATATATATATATCATCTACTCTGTCTATTTACTGTATCTCCTAATTTTATCGTCTATTCTAAATTCTTCAACTATCTAAACTCAATCATAAACACATATTTTCATCTATTTCTGAAACAATCATTGTTAGTGATTTCAATGTTCACCACCGTCATGACATAAAAAAGGCTTTCCTTTGTAGAAAATGTAAAGATCTTTCTGATTCCTCTTCTTGAAAATCTTTTTGGCATTCTTTAAAAAAAAAATATAGCAACTCTGATTTTTCTCCAGCCTCCATACCACCCAATCTACGGTACAGACCATTCTCTGTTGGAGTAAACGTCGAGCTCCAATGGATTACCTAGTCGCTCGAGTACATACAAACAATAATGTCAGCCTAGAGTGCCTCAAAAATGGACAGAAATTTGCGGTCAATAGGTTCGAACTATTGGCAACAGGCCTCTCCTCCCATCCTCCCAGAGACAAGTGACCCAGTCATTATGGATCAACCAGACAACAGTGTGTCGGATCCTCGGAGGTTCAGAGAGATTAGAAACAAGGACAGAAATTAAAGTCGACGTCTCTCAAAAGCTACTTCGATGAGGGATAACAGATTTCTTCATCTGACAGTCCCACGAGATCAACTGCACTGTGAAGTCCGACATTAGCCCATTTCCACTCGTACAGTTCAAATAAGACTGTACTAGGCTTGAGTAACTGCTACGAGGCCTGTTGCTGGTCTTCTTTTCATCAGTGTGCATCAGGTTGACCATTTGCAGTTTGTTCTGATCTTTAAAAACTGGACAATGGCGTAATGAAGTAATGTATTTTTCACTGGTGATTCTCGGTTCACACTACATGTATCAGACGGACGCCAGCGAGTACACAGATGTATAGGAGAACGATTTGCTCCTTGCAATATTTCTTCAAGTGTCCCTTTCTGAGGCGGCTCTGTGATGATGTCAGATGGCATAAGTTTGGAAGCCTGGAGTTACAGATTTTGGACAGGGGGACGTTAACGGCAGAATGGTATGTGAACCACGTCATTCAGGAATATGCAGTGCCTTTCGCTCTTTTCAGTAGCGACACAATCTTACTACTACATGACAATGCCGCTACCATGGCATAACGGTAAGGTGACTGACTCACGTGTTTGAAAGCGTTTGCTCGATCCCTCATGTGAACCCTAGGTAGGAACTACCTAGGGTTCCTCTCCACGAAAAGAGCAATGTCCCTGAGATGTGAATTTGAAAGAAAAAAAAAAAACGCACCCTGCAACGATAGTCTACCAGAAACTCGAAGAGATGGAAATCCACCTCCCGCCCAGACTTAAATCCCATATAATGTTGGGAGGCGTGTCAGAGCCCGAGTACATAATCCGTTGACATTAAGAGTAGTGATGAAGGAGTTCACGGAAGAGTGAGACAACAGCCCGCAAAACCCCATCGTTTTATCAGTGCCGGAACGGTTGAAGCAGGTATTGAGGGCCAGAGGAGACACCCCCACCATTAATTAGAGGTTAAATTACCGTTTTATTATTTCTTGAAGTTTGGTAACGTTTCTTTAAATCGTGAATTCTCCCTTTTCGTGATTCTATACATGATTTCTACATGATTTCGATATTTCTTTTTGTTTTACCCAAATTTTCCAAACGAATACATGACAAACCTTCGGAAGGTTAATAAATAATTTTCTACAATTTGTAACAATAGAAAATTACGCGCAATACAAGCACGTTGTAAAAGTCACTGCCACAAATGCAAATAATGTGTTTATATAATATATTATATATATATATATATATATATATATATATATATATATATATATATATATATATATATATATATATATATATATATATATATATATATATATATATATATATATATAATTTTTTTTTTCGAAAGTAAATAATTATATATTTAATTTATATAATTTAAATCAGTTATAAAAGATCTAAATATGCGATGAAAATGAGGGGAAACTCAGGCTACAGGATCTTTCCTCAAGGAACAGACTAAAATACTAAAGGGTTCAGAGAGTATTGTCCAATAACAAAAGTATTAGGAGCCGTATGTGTGTGTATGTGTGTGTGTATGTGTGTGTGTGTGTGTGTGTGTGTGTGTGTGAGTGTGTGTGTTTGTAGGAGTGTATGTGTATGGAACCGCCCCAAATATGTGACGCGTACTCCATAAAAGGAAAGTCAACGTCTCAAATCACAGAAAGCAACTGTGCTGGTGTAAATTAGTTTCTATTTATAATATATATATATATATATATATATATATATATATATATATATATATATATATATATATATATATATATATATAATATATATATATATATATATATATATGATAATGTGTGCGTGTGTAAGTAGGTGAGTGTATGTGTGTGATTGGGCACAACGGTGCGAATAATTTTGATAGAATATTCAAACGTTTAATGTACGATATGAATAAATGGTGTGTGTGTGTATGTGTGTGTGCATATATATATATATATATATATATATATATATATATATATATATATATATATATATATATATATATATATATATATATATATATATATATATATATATATATATATATATATATATATATATATATATATAGTGTGTGTGTGTGTGAACAACTTGTGAATATAATTTTCCTATTTTGGTATCTATAGAGGTAACTACCATTAAAACTAAAAAATCTCCAAGATTTTTTGCGTGAAAAAAAAAAAAAAAATCGTAACAAACTTTTAAAAAATTAAGAAATCAAAAACAAATAATCAATAAATCATTTATTTTTAAGAATTAGAAAATGGCATAAATTGTTAAATAAATTAACAATTTCTAATCACTAAGTTCTATTTTGAGAGGGAACAATACTTGAAC
>SEYY01015649.1:7500-20000 GCA_009176605.1 Armadillidium nasatum | reverse complement strand
TAAGATCTTTGAAACTATTCTCAACTCTCATTTCGTAGATCATCTAGAATCACATTCCCTTCTTTCTGATCATCAGTATGGCTTTCGACATTTGAGGTCTAATGGTGATTTTTCCCTATCTCACAGATTTATGGCCTTCTTGTATTGTGTCTTTTGACATATCTAAGACATTTGATCGGGTATATGGCATGCGTCTTTGATTTCCAGGCTCCGGTAATTTGGGTTTCCTCCTTCTCTTTACTTACTTATGTCTAACTTTCTTTCTAATCATTCCATTTTGACTGTCGTTGATGGGACGACTTCTTCTTCATTTCCTGTCAATAGTGGTGTTCCTCATGGTTCTGTCTTGTCTCCTACTCTATTCCTACTTTTCATTAATGATCTTCTCAGCTGCTCTTATAACCCTATCCATTCATATGCAGATAGCTTGAACCTCCGCTCTTTTACTCATTTCATATCTGCTCCCTCTTTTGCATCTACATTTGCCTCTCGTCTTTATCTTTCCGAATACATTCTTGCTTATCTAAATAGAATTTCCCAGTGATCGTTTCAATTTTGTAAAATTCAACTATTTAAAACCTAACTTCTTGAAATCTACCTCTCAAAGACACCTAGCTTTTCTATTACTTTCGATTGCTCTCTCGTCTCTCCTGTTGACAATATAAACAATTGGCCTTCACATAAAAAAAATGTCTTGGAAATTTCACATCACAATGGTTGCTTGGGTTGCCTCAAAGAAGATGGGAGTTTTGTATATGTTGAGAAAATTTTTTTGCTTCATCGCAGTTACTCCAATTATACAAGGGCCTCATCCGCCCTTGTATGGAGTAATGCTCTCATATCTGGGGTGGCATAGATTTCACCCGTCTTTAGGATATGGTTAAGTCAAAGGATTAAAGACTTAATAAATTGTTACGTTCTTTCTAATTCACTTGACCCTTTATCTTTGCGATGTAACGATGGTGCCTTGTCTGTTTTCTATAGGAACTACAGTGGTATACGCTAGAGGGAACTATCCACTCGTATACCTCCACCTTTACCACAGGCCTTGTAGCACAATATTGCGTGGACATAGGCAACTCCAGGCTTGCCCGCTGTGATGCCTCCTTCTTTTCAGTCACCTGTTTTGTGGAATTCTGCCCCATCTTCTGTGTTTCCTGCCGAATTTAATCTTAATTACTTTAAAGCCCACGTCTGTGCTCACCATCAAAATTTGCATGAGGTGGGGGACTTGTAGGGTTTTCCTTATTCTCTGCTTGTGAGCGGTGGTGAGAGATATATATATATATATATATATATATATATATATATATATATATATATATATATATATATATATATATATATATATATATATATATATATATATATATATATATATATATAAAGGAACGTAAACATCCGCATCCGCGGATGTGGAACATTAATTAAAAATCCGCATCTGCATCAGCGGATATGAAAAAATAGACATCCGCATTCATATCCGCGGATATTAAAAATTTGATATCCGATATATATATATATATATATATATATATATATATATATATATATATATATATATATATATATATATATATATATATATATATATATATATATATATATATATATATATATATATATATATATATATATATATATAAAGAAAAAGACAAACAGATTGCAAAGGGATATTTTAAAATTATTGGCGTTAGCATTTTTCGCCGAAAGTATCAGCGATATGATGCTCTTCCCTGGGAGGAAAAGTTAACAATTGTAAGGGGTTGCTTACGTCTGTAATCTCGAAAATAAACGCCCTAATCCAGTGGTTTTTAACGTTTCTGTGTAGCACCCACTTTCAACCAGTTGTATTGGCCAACGCCTCCTTCATTTTTTTTAGAGGCAATGGGACTCAATTTTAGTAAACATTAGATGATTATGAAATTTTACTAAAAAAAAATGCAGAGTATAAGATTTAAAAATTACGACAGATAAAAATGAATAATGACTAAAATTATTAATTTACCTTAATTGTGACAACCTTTTTCAGCATGTATTATCTTTAATATTTATCTTTCGTTTTACTTAAGTAAGCATTAACAGTATTGTCGTGTATAATAGAATGATATGGAAGATAATAATTTCGTTTTATTACTTTAGTTCAGCGACCCCTAGAGCTTATTGCCCCCTTAATCAAGCCCAGAGCCCCCCAGAGGGCGCTATCACCCAGGTTGAGTACAGCATTGTCATGTATAATATAGAAATGATATTGAAGATAATAATTTCGTTTTATCACTTTAGCTTAGCCCCCTCGAGCTTATTGTCCCCTTAATCAAGCCCAGCGCCCCCCAAAGGAAGCTATCACCCTGGTTAAGAGCCTATGCCCTAATCCCATGGGGAGACAGACCTGAAAGTTTTTCCCATTAGATTTTAAAATTGCTGAAACTACCTAAATGAACATAAATTTAACAATGATAAATAATAGAAATTTTCAAATAGGAACAAAGACCAAAAGTTTTGCATACAACAGAATATACTTTAATAAACAGTTTACAGTTTTCCTTTAAAGCAAAAATTTACTTTAATTTACTTTAACAGTGTAAAAAATATGATTAATTCTCCTCATGCCTTTCAGACTTACATTACCTTGAATTTTCTTTGTTACATTTCCACAAAAAAAAATAAATAAATAAATAAATAAAAAAAAATCCTTTTCTATACCAGTTCTGCATGATGTACTAATGCTAATTTTTTTGCGACCTTCTCCATTAATATCAAGATCCATATTAGTCCCTGTGTGCATAGTTGTGCGTACTTGAGCGTGTATATGTGTGTATGCTTTCTATTGTTATATAATTAGCATTCCCTTGACTTTGTTTTATGCAAATTTAGCATTTAAAGTAATTAGTTTTTGAATGAATTTTAAGTAGAGAGGTTTCTCAAACAAATGGTGTCGAGTTCATTAATAGGTCAACTAATATATATATATATATATATATATATATATATATATATATATATATATATATATATATATATATATATATATATATATATATATATATATATATATATTATATATATATATATATATATATATATATATATATATATATATATATATATATATATATATATATATATATATATATATATATATATATATATATATATATATAAGAGATGAGGTCAAGTATCGGTATCGGTATCAGCTAGTGTCAGTAAATTTTGTGATATCGGTATATAAAGTTTTTGTAAGTATCGGTATCGGTAAAAAAACGACCGATAATAAAATCTTGCAAGAAAGAAAACTGATGATTTCTGTATAGAAAAATAGCTGCTCCTTGACTGAAGTTTATGTCACATTTTAAATATTTATTATTATTATTATTATTATTATTATTATTATTATTATTATTATTATTATTATTATTATTATTATTATTATTATTATTATTATTATTATTATTATTATTATTTGAGTATTAGGTTAATATAAAGTTCGCGTTTCCACAAGATCGAGGTTGGATAATTATATATATATTATATATATATATATATATATATATATATATATATATATATATATATATATATATATATATATATATATATATATATATATATATATATATATATATATATATATATATATATATTCTCTTGTGGACAAAGGTCAGATTCCTACTAATTTACATGAGTTGGGGAAATACTGGAAACCTGGTCAACTTACAGGCCGACATATCTCTATAAACAGCGTTTGAAAGTTTTCAAAGAAAGTTGGGAAAACAGATAAAGGGAACAGCGTTTGAAAGTTTGCAAGTCAAAGAAAGTTGGGACAACAGATAAAGGGAACGTGATCCAGATTTTACCAGTTGAGTACATGTAAAATTGAGCATAGCTGTATAGTTTGGGGTCAAAGAGTTGGAGAGAAAAATGATGAGACTGTGTAGAAAGGCCTGTAGCTCAAGCCCTTCTCAGATAATAGCAAAAATTACGTCTTAAGAAGAAATTCCAATTTTTAGGCATAAATGAGTTGGGGGGAGGAGGTTTAAGTTTAAGGTATAGTTCCGAAATCATCTGAAGGTGAACAAGTGGCAAAAGTTTAAGCGAAGAGTTTAGCCTTAGAAGAAGGTAAAATGGCAGTTGTGCCGAAAGGAGATACTAGAGGGAAAGAAGAAGAAGCAAAGTTAGAGTTGACATTTTTTACAAAATGCCAAAAAGAGCGTGAGCAAGAGGATCCAAAAAAATTAATGCATTTTATACTGAGAAATGGAGTTACGAAGAATAGATTTTGCACGATTCCGGGATGAAATATAAACTGCAGTAGTTTCTGAAGTTTGAAGACGACGGTAATTCCTGAAGGCAGCATCCCTGCGGCAAATAGCACGAGAACAAACAGAGTTAAACCAATGTTTGCAAGGTTTAGTAGAAGGGAAAGATTATAGAACGTACGTCTCCATGCCACAGAGATTAACCTCGGTAATGCGTTCTGCACACTCTAAGAACTCTTCCCAAGGAACCGATGATAATTCCACGGGAAATCAAAGAAGTATGACCGCAAATCTGACCAGTTTGTTCACTGAAATGCACAAACGTTTCCTAGCAAATAGGCTGGGGCTTTTCCTTGGGGAAGAATTGAAAGACAGAAGAGGATACAGAGATAAGAAGGTGATCGGAAGAACCCAGAGGAAGATAGTTTGACAGTATATGGTGAAGGATTAGAAGTTTAAAAAAAGGTCTAGAATGTTGGATTCATCTCCAAGGCGATCAAGGATACGAATAGGAAGTTACACCAATTGCTCAAGGTCGTTTTGGATGGAGAATTGGAAGGTATATTTACCGGCTGTAAGTATCGGTATCGGTAAAAAAACGACCGACAATAAAATCTTGCAAGAAAGAAAACTGATGATTTCTGTATAGAAAAATAGCTGCTCCTTGACTGAAGTTTATGTCACATTTTAAATATTTATTATTATTATTATTATTATTATTATTATTATTATTATTATTATTATTATTATTATTAAAGAAAGGAATTTTCGGTGGTGAACACTGAAATCACCTAATATGATAATTTCTGAGAAAGAAGAGAGAATGTGTTCTATTTTGGAGTTGTGTTCTATTTTGGAGTTTAGATAGTCAAATAATTTATGATAATTAGCAGAATTATAATATAAATAAAGAGTACAAGTGAATGGCAAGATAGCTTCAAGCCTACAAAGTGGAAAATTTAGAAGACTACAAATTAGAGAGATGAGAGCAAACAAAATCTTTGCGCACATATGCACAAGAATCTCCTTTGGCTGAAAATTGAGGATAGGGACAGAAAGAAGAAACATAAAATAGTTTGCTATAAGAAAGCTCAAGCACCTGAGTTTCGGTCAAAAATAAGAGGTGAGGTCTAGAAGAAGAGTGGTGGTGTTCAACAAAGTGGAAATCGGATTGAAGAACGCAAATGTTGCTGAAATTAATAAGGAAAATAGACCGAGCACAAGGCAAGTCGGCTGCAAAGTCTTGGTTGCACGAACCCTATATCATTTGCCAATAGTTTTGTTTAGCAATATAACTTCAAAATGATAGATAACAGACTACTTTACGGATAGCAAAAAACCAAAATCTACGGTAATTGAATATTTTCATTCTTGTTTCAACCTTCATAAGTTCAGTAAAAAAAAAAAATTGGTATCGGTAATCGGTAAATTCTAGATGTATCGTATAGGTACTCGGTATCGGGTGACAAAATTATTGGTACCGGAATCGGTCAAAATTTTGGTATCGCTCCATCCCTTATATATATATATATATATATATATATATATATATATATATATATATATATATATATATATATATATATATATATATATATATATATATATATATATATATATATATATATATATATATATATATATATATATATATATATATATATATGATAGAGAGAGAGAGAGAGAGAGAGAGAGAGAGAGAGAGAGAATGAAAAAAATTTCCTTTTACAAATTTTTGTTTTTATATTTATTTTTTTTCATTTTTTTTAAAAATTAAAAATTTTAAAAAAATTTTATTCAAAAAAAAATAAAATATATATATATATATATATATATATATATATATATATATATATATATATATATATATATATATATATATATATATATATATATATATATATATATATATATATATATATATATAGGCACAAGTTTAGTTGAAGCAACTCTCTCTGAAACTGTAAAAAATACCCTAACAATTTTAAATACATTTCAGAAAATTAAATTTACCTTAAAACTGTTTTAATATATATATTAAAGTTTAATTTTAGGTTTAATTTTATATTAAATTTTAGTTCTATTATTTTATTATTATTTTTATTCTATTTTATTATTATTATTATTTTATTTTTATTATTATTATTATTATTATTTATATATATATATATATATATATATATATATATATATATATATATATATATATATATATATATATATATATATATATATATATATATATATATATATATATATATATATATATATATATATATATATTAGAGAGAGGGAGAGAGAGACAAACGTTTTGCTTACGTTAGGAAGGTTGAAAAGATGGTGCTTAGTTCTTTTATGTTGATGAAAAAATATTTAGATCGGAAAGATTGGTATTTGATTGTCTAATTTTATTATTAAATTTTAAAAATACGTTTTTTTTTACAATTTATGCGCTTCACCGCAAATAATTTTTGCAAAAGAAAATTTAAAATTAATTTATTTCACTCAAATTTTCGATTTAATGTTAAAGATGTGGATCGTTGAAAATGAATTTGTGAATATAATTTCTGTTGGTTTCATAAGAATATTTTAAATGAAACTGATGCAGTGAGATGTTTTCAGAAATACAAAATTGCTATTGATAATAATAAATTATATTTTTGATTAGGTTAGGTTAGGTTAGGTTAGGTTGTTAGCTCACGATTTAAATAAAACTATTTTTCTCTAGGTTTGTGCCAATTCAGTGTCAACTTCTGAGCCAATTGGAGGACATGATTTCACTTTTCAAATAGATGAGACGTTATTTTCAAAGCGTAAAAATCATAAAGGACGCTATCTATCCTGAACAGTGGGTTTATCGATAGGAATTATGTGTATATAGATATATATATATATATATATATATATATATATATATATATATATATATATATATATATATATATATATATATATATATAATTTATTAAATAAATAAAAAAAAAGCTCAAAAAAGTTTTATATGCATTTCTTTCTATCATTAAAAATTATTATTTTCATTTTTAACTTCTAAGTAAAGACAGGCGGACAAACCTTTCCGATCTAAATATTTTTTCATCAACATGAAAGAACGAAGGTCAGAAAAGATTACGCTAGGTTAGGCAGGTTAGGTTAGGTTACGTTTGATAGGTTAGGTTGGATTAGGTTAGGTTAGTAGAAAAAAGTATACATGTTGTAATTGAATATAATAAGGAAATTTATTCATAACGATATTAAAGGATATCGCTAATTTTTAATTTAGTTTATTTTTATGATTTATATATATATATATATTATATATATATATATATATATATATATATATATATATATATATTATATATATATTATATATATATATATATATATATATATATGCTAATTAAAAAAAAAGACAAAAAATTGAGTTATTATGCTTCACTAATATTCAATTTATTAATAATTTTTCCACGAAATCATTTTAAGTTTACACTAAATTTTCCAGTTTTTTTTCGACCGCTGAAAAAGTTGCTTCAACTAAACTTGAATATATATATATATATATATATATATATATATATATATATATATATATATATATATATATATATATATATATATATATATATATATATATATATATATATATATATATATATATATATATATATTCAGATCAAACAATAAAGAAATGAGAAATTAATTTTCGATATAAGCCTACTTTTACTTTTAATTTAATATATGCATTTTAAGTTTAAGTCGTTCAATCTTTCATCTATTTTATTTATTATGTGAATTTTATATTTGTCAAACTTTTTTTCCCTTTTTTAGTAGTAGTAGCAGTCGTCATGATGTCCATAAAATACTTAATGACCTAATGCAGTTTTATTGACTTCCTTAAAACTTAAAAATTTATATGAATTTGCTCACCTCGGCATCGGAAACCTTCTTCATTTTTATCCAAAATGTCGAATCGCTTATTAAAAGATTTGTAAAAAATTATTATAATCTAAATTATTATAATGTGTATTAGCACATTCTTTTATCTTAATTAATATCTTTATTACCTCAACATTCAAGTTTGTTGTTATAAATGTCATTTAAGAAAATTAAAAGTAATAAAAAGAAAATATTTTTTAAACGTAACGTAATAACAACCTTAAAGGTTAAAGGAAACACTTTTACCAACCCTGGTTTATGCCATGCGAATTTATTTATTTGTTTTTTTCCATTTTTTTTTTTAAATGAAAAATAGATTTAGAGAAGTAATACTCCCAATTATGTTTCTGAAAGGTGACTGTCTAACTAATATTCACTTCCTATATGGAAAAGTTTGTTTTTATTTACGAAGTCTGATTATGTAAATTTTACTAAATTATCTAACTCAGCTGTTTCTTGTATTTCTTCCATAATTTCGTGTAATAACTGCCTCAACCACATCATAACCTTATGCTTTTCTACTTATGAGCATATTATGCCACTGTATCTCTATTCTTGGCTAATATAGCAAATAATTATACATTACTATTGCGCAACTCAAATAAATTTACGCAATTTTAAAAATAATCAATAAATTTATGTTTATAGTGTTCTCATTTCCTTTAAAAAAATCTTCAGTTACTACCAGTAACGAAAATACGAAAAACATTCTATTTTTTAATAAACCGACAATCACGACCAATTTATTTTATATTAACTTAGTAAAAATAATTATGGCCGAAATTAAAGTATATTTTACAATTTATTTCTCTCCAGCAGAAAATACTAAAAATTACACTCCTAACTTAACAATATATTAGTGAAACTTACAATCATTTATCACTTCAACCTTTTTCTAAATGGATTTCTGACACATGTATTAAAGTGAAGTTAAAATAAAGTAGAGTTAAAGACCATAAAGCATACGACAAGGTGAATATTTCAGCAGTCTTGAAAGTGACCTGCTTACTAAATTTACAAATGATATATATTTTTCAAAATATGAACATACAAATTTAATAATGGGAGAACAAAGGCGTATATATATATATATATATATATATATATATATATATATATATATATATATATATATATATATATATATATATATATATATATATATATATATATATATAGGATGCTGTTTGTTTCATGGAACCGTTGTCATTTTGTTATCGTGGAATTAAAAAACAGTTTGGTAATCGTGAGTAATAAAGTTGCCAACGTTCTCCAGAAAATATTAGTATTAATAAACGTAAAAACTAAATTACAAAAATAGAGAAAAATGTAAATGCATGGCACACGATATATTATTTATTATTATATATATATATATATATATATATATATATATATATATATATATATATATATATATATATATATATATATATATATATATATATATATATATATATATATATATATATATATATATATATATATATATATATATATATATATATATATATATATATATATAAACGAAATGCATTTGTTACCAACCACAGTTTATTGACGTAAATCCAGGGCTTTTAGCACTTGATGGTTAATTAAGACATCATTCAAATGACGGTACTGAGTTATATTTCAAAAGTGGAAGAGAAGTAAAAACAAGGAAAGATTTTTAGATTAATTTGTTCTAATGAACTTAGTCTAAATTCAGCAACTGGTCTATAAAATTGATTTAAAATAATTTTTGTTTGTTTGTAATATAGAAATAGTGAATCCAGTTCACAATTAAATTTTTTTTAAAAAAATCAAAAAAAAAACTATAAAAGTATTGGTATCTATTTTAATAATCAATAAAACGGAAAAAAGGAGTTATGGTCTCAAATGTTTAATTTTCAGTCCCCTTATTCTTGAGGGGAACTGTGTCAATCGAGATTCTGAAGCAAGAAAAAATAATCATTAAAATATATAAGATTAAGGATATAAGAAATAAAAGATTTATATACACAGTTAGTTATTCCTTTATACTTATTTTAATTGCAGAAGTAGAAGTGTTTAGGTTGACGCTTTCATAGTTCATTATAATATAATGAATCTCAAAAATAGAAGTCAATCTAAACACCTCTTTTATTGCATTTGTTTTCGGTTTTCTTTATGAGCATCGGAATCTGATAATCATTTGACCTAATATGAACATATTATATAGTTACATTTTGTTCTACAGTTGGAAAAATACCAGATTTAGATCAAAAGTCAACATGTATTTGCAGGTGAGTAAATTCATGAAGGTGGAAAAAATAGAAGTAGGAAGAATTTTCCAAACTTTATCTGGAGTTGGGTATAGAACTGAACAGAGAAAGAACGATACCGCGTCTAAAGAAGGGTCACGAGAAATATGCGACTAAAAAATTTATAAGAGCAAAATCTGTTGTAATAGCAATAGTATAAAGTGAGTCCTGAAACATCACAGCTAGAAAGAGATTGAAGTGTCAGTGAGAATCGAATTCTTACGAAGAACAGATGTAGACCTCACCCTTTCAAGAAGACCTTAATTGGAATCACTTTAGATACATGTGATGAATGCTCTAAACAAAAATGGGAGAACGTTGCCTCTCAGCAGAGCAAGCAACTGGGAAGAAGTGAAGAAGTTCTAAAGGCGACCCAGAACACCTAACCTCTTAGAAGTTTATTCAGTAAGAGAAACAAAGTTATCTTTAAAGGAAATATAACGAAAAGAAGAAATGCCCAAGTATATTAATCTTCAGGCAAAGGAACTGAGATATTTAAGGAAATGAAAACAACCAAGTTTCTCTGGCCCAATTAGAAACATGAAAAAGGGTCTGAAGTTCTGAGAAAAAAAAAAAACACCTTACTCTCCCTTCCTTACAGCAACTATTTGATGTCGTGTGAGATTTTTTTTCAAACGAAATGAGTAACAGAAGATAGAGGCAGAAAAGAAACATGGTTGTTTTCAATGCCTTAAATACTTACTTTTCTTCCTTCCTTCCCCAATCTACTCGACAATCATCTACACAACTACATTTTCAAAAACAAAACAATCTTTCGTCTTCCCTTAATATTACTAGTATTCCTTTCCTCGCTATCTTTTTTTGAAAGAACTAAATTGCTTCTATCGTCTGACTCTAGGTCTTACATATAATAATAGATTTTTTTTAGCGGGGTGGGGGGGGGGGAACAGGACATGACTGGAGAAGATCGATTATAAGCTTTACTAAGTTTATTTGTTTAAAAATATCTGTAAAAAAAAAATTCCATTATTTATAAAGGAACTTCAAAATAACTTGTAGTATTAGGTTGAAAGATACTTAACAGCAGCAATGTGTGCATGTTTGATCTATGTATTAAAACGGAGCGGAAATACTATTTGCATTTTAGAAAACTAAAGTTACTTTGTCTATTTGTTCCTAGGGTTGTGTTAGATGTTTTTTTTAATGGTAAACAGATGCGTATGAGTTGCCATGTCTACCGACGATGACATCTAGAAACAGTATTGTGTGCTATCGGATTCTTTCTCAATTGCGACAGTGATGTTTGAAGTGAAGACTATTGATAATGATAAAAAGAGAATGATAATCAGTTTTATTTCGAAATAGGAAAAAATATGTGGTCAATAGAAGAGAGGTTGTATAGGGACACGGACAAACATATCGTCAAAGTAATTAGTAAAGAAGTTTGCAAATATGAATCCCAAAGGAGACTCTACTGTCACTCCATCAGTTTGCTTATATATATATATATATATATATATATATATATATATATATATATATATATATATATATATATATATATATATATATATATATATATATATATATATATATATATATATATATATATATATAATCTTCAAAGTGGAAGTAAGAGTTATTAATTAATTCCTTAAAAAGTTTTCTTATTAGCAGAGAACTGAGGAAAAGCAAAATTTGAAGAATAGAACTTTTTTTTCTGCAATATATATACACTAAAGTTACATTAGTAAAAAAGAAGAAAAGAAACATCAAATGACAACAAAGTAAGAGGCAGGTGAGTGACATTGAATTTCATTGGGCAAATATTTCAACATTTTTAACAGAAATTTGATTATGTACAAAAGTCAGGAGCAAATAAGTTTACAAATTTAGTTGTATCAGAGAAAGAGGTCAAAAAGTTTATGGTTTTCTGGTGGTTCGAAAAGGTCACCAGTACTCAATCGGAAAAGGCATTATCTCCAATATTTAAAATAAAATTAAAATGGACCATAATTTTCTATCAAGTTTGTCAAGTTTATTTTTGAACACAAGAATGAAATAG
>SEYY01015648.1:0-5000 GCA_009176605.1 Armadillidium nasatum | reverse complement strand
TATATATATATATATATATATATATATATATATATATATATATATATATATATATATATATATATATATATATATATATATATACTTATATATATATATATATATATATATATATATATATATATATATATATATATATATATATATATATATATATATATATATATATAGTATATATATATATATATATATATATATATATATATATATATATATATATATAAATAAACAAAAACAATATCTAAAATATTTATATTTATACTGCTAAACTACTTACTACTACTACTACTACTACTACTACTACTAACTACTACTACTATAATAATAATAATAATAATAATAATAATAACTGAAATGATAACATTAAAAATTATATTGATAGAAATAAAAAAAAAATATACTGATATTAATAAATATAATATTAGAAATGAATACGAATGAAATTAAATTTACTGATTAAAATAAATTAATAAATAAATAATAATAATAATAATAATAATAATAATAATAATAATAATAATAATAATAATAATAATAATAATAATAGTAATAATAACAATGAAAATTATAATAAAAATAATTAATAATAATAATAATAGCTAATAATATTAATAATGAAAATAATAACTAATAATAATAATAATAATAATAATAATAATAATAATAATAATAATAATAATAATAATAATAATAATAATAATAATAATAATAATAATAATAATAGTATCTAAAACTTTTGTAGTTTGTATGTTTAATAATCTTTATTTTTTTTTATTTTCTTATTTAGTATAAGTTTATAACATTAAAGGATTAAGAGGTAGTAAATCATTAATAATAACCTCTTTAATATTACTATATATATATATATATATATATATATATATATATATATATATATATATATATATATATATATATATATATATATATATATATATATATATATATATATATATATATATTACAAAACTAAATACGTTTTAACATAATAACAATAGACATAATATTTCCAACGAACTATAACAATAATTTTTTTTTTTTCTATTTTTTCTATTTCTTTTTAATGTATTTAAAACAATTGTTTAACAATTATTCACAGTAAAATATTAATATTAATAAAATGACTTATTAAATATTTTTAATTAATATTTTGAGAATATTATTTTTCAATCCTTTTTTTTCTTAACGTTAATTTTTTTATTATTATTATTTTTTTAAATATTACTTTATATTTATTCATATATATATATATAGTATATATATATATATATATATATATATATATATATATTTATATATATATATATATATATATATATATATATATATATATATATATATATATATATATATATATATATATATATATATATATATATATATATATATTGGTAGGTAAAGGCAAGAGATCTACATTTATCTACCAGAGATGGGTGAAATATAATGCCATATCAAATTAAAGGTCGACATGTCCATTTACACTTAACTTGAAAATATGCAATTAAAATAAAGTAGAAAAAATAGATTATTAAAGATCATTCCAGATTTTATCAGATTATTAAATGTAACAGTTGGTAAAGAGGCTAAGTCTGGACCGAGGAAGAATGTGAATGTTGTAAAGTTAGGTTAGGTTAAAAGATATGTCACACGATCTCTCCTCAGAGGAAGAGATATGCGATCGAATATTTCAGAAAACAGACTCAAATGTAATAGCAATATTAAGTGAAGCCCCTGATTGAAGTTCAGAATGATATTTGAAAGTGTGAGTTAGAGAATAATTTTGTATGATGAAAGAGTAAAGCTTTTAGATTTAACTCGTTAAAGAAGAGTATCGTGAATGGAATGCCCCCTACTCCCCCCTACGATGTATGAAACAAGTGACAGAGGAGAATTACACCACCATAAAGAGTAAATAGCTGGGGTTATGTGAAGAAATTTTGAAGGTGTTTTAGAACAAGAAATGCGGAGCCTGGGCAATGGCACCGAGGATTTGAATGGAGCCGTGGTCAGAGTAGAAAAAAAAAATAGATAAAAGAAAAGCAAAATATTACCGATGCAGGAAAAATTTCAACTCTAAATAAATAGTCTGAGATGGATAATTTCAAAATAGAGTCGGAGACGAAACCGACTGAAAATTTTTACTAACACAATTTCACAGCTCAGAATACTTAACATTTTAAAGCTTGTTTTAGTGAGAAAAGAATGTGATCTTTCAAGAAATATCATGAGGAAAAACAACAAATAAGTATTTAGGACTGACCAAAGTTTGAGTTGTGAGTTTTATAAGATGATTTTATAGTTGTTGGAAACATTATGACAAGTAGAAAGATGAAGAAACTATGTTTTTGAGTCATTAAAAACAACCATGTTTTCTTTGCCCCGATATGAAAAACGAGAAAAACCAGATGTCAAATCTCCGAGATCACCCTCCTAGCATCATTTATTCGTTGCTGACTCTGACTCTTCTTTCAAAATGAAAGGTAAATAAGTTTAGGCATTCACTTGCGATTTTAATCGCTCGGTTATTTATCCGCGAAAACAGAACTCACATTTTTCAATGAGAGTCTGCGCACATGCGGCTAAAAATTTGTACCTCCCAAAAATATACAAACAATCCTATTTTTTCAAGTGGCGCGGCGCGACGCGGCAAGACTGCTGTAGATAAATATGGGTTATACAGACAGGAATGAACATGAGCGCACTTGCGGCTGCCGCATTTTAGCCGTGTGCCAATTCTTGGTAAGGAACTACAACGAATATATATATATATATATATATATATATATATATATATATATATATATATATATATATATATATATATATATATATATATATTATATATATATATATATATATATATTCTACTATTTACGTTGCTGCTAATTCGTCGTAAGTGCGCGCACCCTAATATTTGAGAGTAATCACGGTTTTTCAACCGCGGCGGCAGAAAATTGCAATTGCGCTCCAAGCCTAAAAGTGAGAAGGTGATGAAGTTAAAGTAAATAAAAAAAAGAACAATAATTGGGAAAAGGATAGAATCAAGGGAAAACATCACAATTGAAGGTGCCAGAAGTTAGATCGTACAAGTGACAATTTTAGGATAAAATGAGTTAAGTGCAGAAATGGATAGCTAATATATGTAAAAAAAAAATTGGCAAAGGGATTTAAGTGTGTCTCTTCCTGCTGCTGAAATCTGGTGAGTGAAAAAGTCAACTACTAACAAATAACTTGATTTTATCGGAAGCTAATGGGTATAAGTTGCACATGCATTACTACCAGTGAAAGTTATTGTTTATTTTCTCGGTATTGTTGTAGTGTGGTTAGGTTTTGTTGGAACTAATTGTACAGCTTTGTTGTTTATTTATTTTATTTCTGATAATCTCCATTGATATACAGGAGGAAAGAACAAAAGTCGCTTTACCGTGAAATTTTCGTTGTACATGTACATCTTTCACAACCTTCACACTAAAACTGTCGAAAACGAGTTTTTTGTTTTCAGAACACTCATACAATGAAAGAGATAAAAATTTTTGGCGTGGTTGAGTGGGCATTAAAAGAGTTCTGGAAGGGGCAACTTTGTTCTTCTCCAAGATGGGCATATGTAATTACAAAATCTTCAAAAAGATTTATGTTCGCACAAGGAGCAGGACTTTGTCACTGTACATGCAATCAACTCTAACTTTGCTGATGCCGTAAAAGGCATAAGGAAAAAATATATATATAATATATATTATGAAGGTACTTTCAAAAAGGAAATGCCTTGGACATTCTTCTACTATAGTGTACTTTTAATTGCAAAATGCCGTTTTCAACGTACAACATGAGACTTTCCAATTCAATGAGAATTAATCCTCAAATGTTGTCCCAACTGACTCCAAAAGTCACAGACTAAGTGATCAAGGCCTTTAAATATAAAGAAATTCTTTTCCCATTCGTACCTCCAGTGCAAAATGAATACTACAGGTATTACGTGTAAAGCAATCAAAACAGAACGAACCAAGACAGTAATGGCAAGGGTGAAACAGCGAGAAACCTCTCGTAGGTTCCCCTTGATGTGAACAATGTCACTGATGACGAAGATAATTATGATGTAATTTTTAATATCGACTCTGGTTAAGAGGAAAAATTGTTTTAATCTTATTTCAGTAAAAGTTTCCTAAATATTAATAAATATGGTTAGCTTCAAATGCTGATTACTTCTTTTCACTTTCTCCTTGAATTCAAAGGGGTATAAATACTATTTATTATTAACTTATTAATGATATTAGGTATAACTGGTGTTATTTTTCATCACAATTACAAATACAGTTCCGCATTATAAAATGTAACAATCTTAAAACATAAAATATTGGGAATTTACATGAGTTGCAACAAATAAACTTCAATTTCTCAAAAATAAATTTTTCACTTATATCTCTTACCTTTTGACCTCCTCAATGGAGAGAGATTTGAATACTGAAAGGTGGTCCTCCCTCAACAAATGCTGATTGTTCATATAAACCGAACAAACAGGTTAACGAGAAGATATATATATATATATATAGTATATTATATATATATATATATATATAGTATATATATATATATATATATATATATATATATATATATATATATATATATATATATATATATATATATATATATATATATATATATATATATATATATATATATATATATATATATATATATATATATATATATATATATATATATATATATATATATATATATATATATATATATATATAATTATATATATATATATATATATATATATATATATATATATATATATATATATATATATATATATATATATATATATATATATATATATATATATATATATATATATATATATATATATATTATATATATATATATATATATATATATATATATTATATATATATATATATATATATATTATATAGTGTTAATGGAAAACAAGTATTTTATCTAGTTGGTGTAATTAAGAAAAGGCGATTCAT
>SEYY01015646.1:0-16289 GCA_009176605.1 Armadillidium nasatum | reverse complement strand
AAGTGAATCACTGAAATGTGGGTGGTGGGTCACTTTGTGACCCACAGGTCAGTGATTTGAAATCCCTGACCTGATGCATACCAATGGCATAAATATAGCATATCATTTTTTTGGTAAAATTGTAAAAGTTAGCCTAAACAACTATGAAAGAAAACGTACTCTATTAATTTATAGGGATATATATATATATATATATATATATATATATATATATATATATATATATATATATATATATATATATATATATATATATATATATATATATATATATATATATATATATATATATATATATATATTGTCCTTGTTCTATACTACTACACTTTATTAGAACCGTCATTAAATGAATGAAATTGTTTTTACTTTGCAGGTAATCAACAACTTGGGCGTGTGTCTAATGTTCGTTGGTAAGATACGCGATGCGATCAGAGTTGTAGAAAAAGCAATTCAGGCTCGACCCGAAAAATTTTTGCACGAAGCGCTCGTTTTAAATCTTTCAACAATGTATGAACTCGAGTCCTCGGCCGCCCAGAAGAAAAAATTAAATTTGTTGTCTTTGGTTGCTGGCCATAAAGGAGATGGATTTAATATAGCTGCTCTTAAACTTCAAGTATAAATTTATAGTTTAGCATATTGATGGTATCAATGAAATATTTGTTACCAGTTTTACTAAATATACATACGTCAATAACCATATTTGCTAAATATCCAGCATTTATCAAATAGTAATAAATATTACCCTTAAAAACTAATTGTCTATCGTGAAATTTATATACTATCAAAGGCTTTAAATTTCATCTTTCCATTTCAATAACTTCTTCCAAGTTTTCTCTCCCCCCTCCCCCCACCCAGCACTTTGATTGACCTTTATCTTTTTCTCTGTCCTTCCATATAATAATGAATTGTCAAGTTATCGCTATATAAAGGTAGTAAAACCAACGGAAAAGTAATTCTAGTAGTTCAGTATATTTTTGGTTTGAACTACTCTATAGAACTAGAAGTTTTATTTATTCAAATTTCTTAATATCGTTATAAAGATGATAATATTTTTCCCTTTATTTATTTTATTAAGTTATTTGAATTAATCTTTTAAGAGATCTGTATTAAATTCACTAATTTATTAGTGTGTACATTTCAGGTTCAATTGATGGCACATAAAATTTATATTTTAGTCTTCTTTATACCTTTTTAGAACAGGTGAATATAACTTTTATTTTTATATTTTTAAAGAAGTATATTCAGATTTTGCTGTAAAATTAAAAATTGGGATTATAAATTTGATTAGGTTTTGCTATATATATATATATATATATATATATATATATATATATATATATATATATATATATATATATATATATATATATATATATATATATATATATATATATATATATATTAAATTGTTTATTATCATGTTTTTTTCTGTCCTTCTTGCTTCATGATTATTTCTATGGCTGCAGACGCAATGGTGCGGGTTGATGCGGCACACCACTTCAGTCCTGCTGCTGCGAGGTTATAAAAAAATATAAAGGTGCGATGCACAGAGGTCCTCGTCTAGATTGAAGTCATTTTCTAATGGCTTGATATTCCCTTTTTCTGACTTTATTAGGAAAAGCATTCGATATTTGAACATTAACTTTTAATGAGGTACTTGGAGCAAAAAAAAAAAAAAAAAAAAAAAAAAAAAAATTAATAAAATATTTTTAATATATTACATATTTTAAAGTAAATATCTAAGAACAATAAAAATTACTGCATCTGTACATAAGATTTGACATTTAATTCACAAGGTGATAAAAAAAATAGTTTGTATACTATATATATACACAAAATATTCGCACATTCACCAGCTTTCAACAGCATTACAGTCTTTTTCTTTCCTCAAAGCAAAGAATTTCAAATCGTAGTCAAATCAAATCATACATCTATCTATCTCTCATATATATATATATATATATATATATATATATATATATATATATATATATATATATATATATATATATATATATATATATATATATATATATATATATATATATATATATATATATATATATATATATATATATATATATATATATATATATATATATATATATATATATATATATATATATATATATATATATATATATATATATATATATATATATATATATATATATATATATATATATATAAACCTTAATATTAATTAAAATTTTAAATTTTGACATTTCAAATTATTTCTAAAAGAGTGATAGTCTCATCATAATACAAACATACCCAAACAATTTTAGTAATGACCGTTTGAAATGTGAGTAAAAATGTTAATATTTTTTGCACTTCAGAAAAACGCAATCCAAAGTTTACAGAAGAATGCTAAGAACAGGATCTTAATAAGATCAAGCCAAAGTTTTGTGAAATAATTAGAATAATATTAAACAAACCACGGATAAATAATAAAATATAGAAACTCTGACAGTATATGAAGAGCAAATCACGAAAATTCCCCCAAATGAATAGAGAAATCAATCAGGAGTCCTACAATTTAAATCTTTTTGCATAGGACCCACGTCCTAACAGACTAATAGTATTTGAGAAAAAGAAACAAAAAATACACAAGTTAATTAGTGCTAACGTTATGAATAATTAAAAAAATAATTTGAATGTGTCTAATTTAGAAGGACCCACATAAAATTAAGTATTTGAAATGAAAACTACCAAACCAAAAAGGAAAATTTAAAACTATTCATTTGAATATATTTTTTATATAAATTATAACATAGTTTATGTAAAATAAGATTTAAACAATTAAAGAAATTTATGCATATGTTTTTTTTTTTTTACTACTACTACTGTACATTCCAACTGTAGCCAGAAAAAGTAGCAATGAAAATAAAATCGAGATTGCTCCAAGTAAGAGGCAAAATTTACCAAAATTATCAAATATTTTTAAAATACTTCGTCAATAAATAAATTGATTTTGCTCATCAAATTTTCATTAGAGAAAAAAAAAATTAAAAAAAAGTTTTAAAGACTACGTAATTGTAAGAATGTACAATTTTGCTAATTATATTAGATCAATTTCATGCTTAGAAAACCTATCAAAATCAAAAAAAAAAAAAAAAAAATTATCAGTAGAATATTAGAAAAGTTGCTCACACAAATGTCATTTTACAACCAATAATCCAAAAATAAAAATAGTCAACCAAGACTGTGAAGGTGGTAATTTTTTTTGTTGGCTCAGGCTCCATCATTTTTAAAATCATGCATTATCGAATTCAGCACCTGTTCCGGACACCTTTAATACAAATTTTTTTTTTCTCAGCCATACTGTCAACAATGGTTCATTTGTAAATTATATTAAGGAAGATTTTAAAATTTAAAGCTACTGTAACGAAGATTTTGAATAATTATTACAACTAACAAAAATTCACAATCAAAGAAATTTTTGAATTTTCTCTTTTTTTCCAACGTTTATTATTATAATTTTGTTATTTAGTAATCTTAATCAGGATTAAAAAATCACACACACAAACAACTCAATCACCATTTAATATATATATATATATATATATATATATATATATATATATATATATATATATATATATATATATATATATATATATATATATATATATATATATATATATATATATATATATATATATATATATATATAGAGAGAGAGAGAGAGAGAGAGAGAGGAAAAAAAAGTTTAAAAACACTGAATCTCCGAAAAGTCATTTCAATTTCCCACAACAGAAATGTGCAGTTGATTAATATTTTTTTATTATTATCATTAAAATTATAATGAAATGAAAAAGAACTTTGAATTAAGAATCCTAGCATGGAACTTAAAAACTTAAAACAAAGGAGAGTACGCCAAGTTCTTTAATATTTATTATTAGAGTTAGCCTTGAAAAGTTTTCTGTGATTTAGAAAACGGATTTTGAAATCGAATTTTTGGACTTAAAAAAAAAAAAAAAAAAAAAAAAAAAAAAAAAAAAAAAAAAAAAAAAAAAAAAAAAAATATATAATATATATATATATATATATATATATATATATATATATATATATATATATATATATATATATATATATATATATATATATATATATATATATATATATATATATATATATATATATATATATATATATATATATATATATATATATATATATATATATATATATATATATATATATATATATATATATATATATATATATAAACGCTTCTTTGTGATTTAAAAGTTTAACTTATTATCTCCTTAGTTAATGTTTTACGGCGCTATAAAGGGCCTTTTTTTTTGTAGGTCTATTCCATTTAAGCTCTCTCTCTCTCTCTCTCTCTCTCTCTCTCTCTCTCTCTCTCTCTCTCTCTCTCTCTCTCTCTCTCTCTCTCTCTCTCTCTCTCTCCTCGAAATCTTCGGGCCAATTGGATGTCCTTTTTCATAATAGTCACTCTCTTGGCTTGAATGGCGCACAGCTAGGTTGGTGTCTTCGAAAAGACCTACGAGGTAGGCCTCGGAAGTTTCCTGAAGAGCCATTACAGCTGAAGATTGGAACCTAAGGTCAGTCTTGAAATCTTGGGCAATTTCTCGAACCCAACGTTGGAATGGCAATTTGTGCATAATCAATTCGGTACTCCTCTGGTAAAGACGGATCAGTCGCTGGTGCAGACTTGCGAGCAACCTTCGTCACCTAATTTACCTAAAATCGAAGTGAATCACTGAAATGTGGGTGGTGGGTCACTTTGTGACCCACAGGTCAGTGATTTGAAATCCCTGACCTGATGCATACCAATGGCATAAATATAGCATATCATTTTTTTGGTAAAATTGTAAAAGTTAGCCTAAACAACTATGAAAGAAAACGTACTCTATTAATTTATAGGGATTACTTATATATATATATATATATATATATATATATATATATATATATATATATATATATATATATATATATATATATATATATATATATATATATATATATATATATATATATATATATATATATATATATATATATATATATATATATATATATATATATATATATATATATATATATATATATATATATATATATATATATATATATATATATATATATATATATATATATATATATATATATATATATATATATATATATATATATATATATTGTCCTTGTTCTATACTACTACACTTTATTAGAACCGTCATTAAATGAATGAAATTGTTTTTACTTTGCAGGTAATCAACAACTTGGGCGTGTGTCTAATGTTCGTTGGTAAGATACGCGATGCGATCAGAGTTGTAGAAAAAGCAATTCAGGCTCGACCCGAAAAATTTTTGCACGAAGCGCTCGTTTTAAATCTTTCAACAATGTATGAACTCGAGTCCTCGGCCGCCCAGAAGAAAAAATTAAATTTGTTGTCTTTGGTTGCTGGCCATAAAGGAGATGGATTTAATATAGCTGCTCTTAAACTTCAAGTATAAATTTATAGTTTAGCATATTGATGGTATCAATGAAATATTTGTTACCAGTTTTACTAAATATACATACGTCAATAACCATATTTGCTAAATATCCAGCATTTATCAAATAGTAATAAATATTACCCTTAAAAACTAATTGTCTATCGTGAAATTTATATACTATCAAAGGCTTTAAATTTCATCTTTCCATTTCAATAACTTCTTCCAAGTTTTCTGTCCCCCCTCCCCCTCCCCCCAGCACTTTGATTGCCCTTTATCTTTTTCTCTGTCCTTCCATATAATAATGAATTGTCAAGTTATCGCTATATAAAGGTAGTAAAACCAACGGAAAAGTAATTCTAGTAGTTCAGTATATTTTTGGTTTGAACTACTCTATAGAACTAGAAGTTTTATTTATTCAAATTTCTTAATATCGTTATAAAGATGATAATATTTTTCCCTTTATTTATTTTATTAAGTTATTTGAATTAATCTTTTAAGAGATCTGTATTAAATTCACTAATTTATTAGTGTGTACATTTCAGGTTCAATTGATGGCACATAAAATTTATATTTTAGTTTTCTTTATACCTTTTTAGAACAGGTGAATATCACTTTTATTTTTATATTTTTAAAGAAGTATATTCAGATTTTGCTGTAAAATTAAAAATTGGGATTATAAATTTGATTAGGTTTTGCTATATATATATATATATATATATATATATATATATATATATATATATATATATATATATATATATATATATATATATATATATATTAATATTGTTTATTATCATGTTTTTTTCTGTCCTTCTTGCTTCATGATTATTTCTATGGCTGCAGACGCAATGGTGCGGGTTGATGCGGCACACCACTTCAGTCCTGCTGCTGCGAGGTTATAAAAAAATATAAAGGTGCGATGCACAGAGGTCCTCGTCTAGATTGAAGTCATTTTCTAATGGCTTGATATTCCCTTTTTCTGACTTTATTAGGAAAAGCATTCGATATTTGAACATTAACTTTTAATGAGGTACTTGGAGCAAAAAAAAAAAAAAAAAAAAAAAAAAAATTAATAAAATATTTTTAATATATTACATATTTTAAAGTAAATATCTAAGAACAATAAAAATTACTGCATCTGTACATAAGATTTGACATTTAATTCACAAGGTGATAAAAAAAATAGTTTGTATACTATATATATACACAAAATATTCGCACATTCACCAGCTTTCAACAGCATTACAGTCTTTTTCTTTCCTCAAAGCAAAGAATTTCAAATCGTAGTCAAATCAAATCATACATCTATCTATCTCATATATATATATATATATATATATATATATATATATATATATATATATATATATATATATATATATATATATATATATATATATATATATATATATATATATATATATATATATATATATATATATATATATATATATATATATATATATATATATATATATATATATATATATATATATATATATATATATATATATATATATATATATATATATATATATATAAACCTTAATATTAATTAAAATTTTAAATTTTGACATTTCAAATTATTTCTAAAAGAGTGATAGTCTCATCATAATACAAACATACCCAAACAATTTTAGTAATGACCGTTTGAAATGTGAGTAAAAATGTTAATATTTTTTGCACTTCAGAAAAACGCAATCCAAAGTTTACAGAAGAATGCTAAGAACAGGATCTTAATAAGATCAAGCCAAAGTTTTGTGAAATAATTAGAATAATATTAAACAAACCACGGATAAATAATAAAATATAGAAACTCTGACAGTATATGAAGAGCAAATCACGAAAATTCCCCCAAATGAATAGAGAAATCAATCAGGAGTCCTACAATTTAAATCTTTTTGCATAGGACCCACGTCCTAACAGACTAATAGTATTTGAGAAAAAGAAACAAAAAATACACAAGTTAATTAGTGCTAACGTTATGAATAATTAAAAAAATAATTTGAATGTGTCTAATTTAGAAGGACCCACATAAAATTAAGTATTTGAAATGAAAACTACCAAACCAAAAAGGAAAATTTAAAACTATTCATTTGAATATATTTTTTATATAAATTATAACATAGTTTATGTAAAATAAGATTTAAACAATTAAAGAAATTTATGCATATGTTTTTTTTTTTTACTACTACTACTGTACATTCCAACTGTAGCCAGAAAAAGTAGCAATGAAAATAAAATCGAGATTGCTCCAAGTAAGAGGCAAAATTTACCAAAATTATCAAATATTTTTAAAATACTTCGTCAATAAATAAATTGATTTTGCTCATCAAATTTTCATTAGAGAAAAAAAAAATTAAAAAAAAGTTTTAAAGACTACGTAATTGTAAGAATGTACAATTTTGCTAATTATATTAGATCAATTTCATGCTTAGAAAACCTATCAAAATCAAAAAAAAAAAAAAAAATTATCAGTAGAATATTAGAAAAGTTGCTCACACAAATGTCATTTTACAACCAATAATCCAAAAATAAAAATAGTCAACCAAGACTGTGAAGGTGGTAATTTTTTTTGTTGGCTCAGGCTCCATCATTTTTAAAATCATGCATTATCGAATTCAGCACCTGTTCCGGACACCTTTAATACAAATTTTTTTTTTCTCAGCCATACTGTCAACAATGGTTCATTTGTAAATTATATTAAGGAAGATTTTAAAATTTAAAGCTACTGTAACGAAGATTTTGAATAATTATTACAACTAACAAAAATTCACAATCAAAGAAATTTTTGAATTTTCTCTTTTTTTCCAACGTTTATTATTATAATTTTGTTATTTAGTAATCTTAATCAGGATTAAAAAATCACACACACAAACAACTCAATCACCATTATATATATATATATATATATATATATATATATATATATATATATATATATATATATATATATATATATATATATATATATATATATATATATATATATATATATATATATATATATATATATATATATAGAGAGAGAGAGAGAGAGAGAGAGAGAGGAAAAAAAAGTTTAAAAAAACTGAATCTCCGAAAATCTCCGAAAAGTCATTTCAATTTCCCACAACAGAAATGTGCAGTTGATTAATATTTTTTTATTATTATCATTAAAATTATAATGAAATGAAAAAGAACTTTGAATTAAGAATCCTAGCATGGAACTTAAAAACTTAAAACAAAGGAGAGTACGCCAAGTTCTTTAATATTTATTATTAGAGTTAGCCTTGAAAAGTTTTCTGTGATTTAGAAAACGGATTTTGAAATCGAATTTTTGGACTTAAAAAAAAAAAAAAAAAAAAAAAAAAAAAAAAAAAAAAAAAAAAAAAAAAAAAAAAAAAAAAAAAAAAAAAATAAAATATATATATATATATATATATATATATATATATATATATATATATATATATATATATATATATATATATATATATATATATATATATATATATATATATATATATATATATATATATATATATATATATATATATATATATATATATATATATATATATATATATATAACGCTTCTTTGTGATTTAAAAGTTTAACTTATTATCTCCTTAGTTAATGTTTTACGGCGCTATAAAGGGCCTTTTTTTTTGTAGGTCTATTCCATTTAAGCTCTCTCTCTCTCTCTCTCTCTCTCTCTCTCTCTCTCTCTCTCTCTCTCTCTCTCTCTCTCTCTCTCTCTCTCTCTCTCTCTCCTCGAAATCTTCGGGCCAATTGGATGTCCTTTTTCATAATAGTCACTCTCTTGGCTTGAATGGCGCACAGCTAGGTTGGTGTCTTCGAAAAGACCTACGAGGTAGGCCTCGGAAGTTTCCTGAAGAGCCATTACAGCTGAAGATTGGAACCTAAGGTCAGTCTTGAAATCTTGGGCAATTTCTCGAACCCAACGTTGGAATGGCAATTTGTGCATAATCAATTCGGTACTCCTCTGGTAAAGACGGATCAGTCGCTGGTGCAGACTTGCGAGCAACCTTCGTCACCTAATTTACCTAAAATCGAAGTGAATCACTGAAATGTGGGTGGTGGGTCACTTTGTGACCCACAGGTCAGTGATTTGAAATCCCTGACCTGATGCATACCAATGGCATAAATATAGCATATCATTTTTTTGGTAAAATTGTAAAAGTTAGCCTAAACAACTATGAAAGAAAACGTACTCTATTAATTTATAGGGTATATATATATATATATATATATATATATATATATATATATATATATATATATATATATATATATATATATATATATATATATATATATATATATATATATATATATATATATATATATATATATATATATATATATATATATATATATATATATATATATATATATATATATATATATATATATATATATATATATATATATATATATATATATATATATATATATATATATATATATTGTCCTTGTTCTATACTACTACACTTTATTAGAACCGTCATTAAATGAATGAAATTGTTTTTACTTTGCAGGTAATCAACAACTTGGGCGTGTGTCTAATGTTCGTTGGTAAGATACGCGATGCGATCAGAGTTGTAGAAAAAGCAATTCAGGCTCGACCCGAAAAATTTTTGCACGAAGCGCTCGTTTTAAATCTTTCAACAATGTATGAACTCGAGTCCTCGGCCGCCCAGAAGAAAAAATTAAATTTGTTGTCTTTGGTTGCTGGCCATAAAGGAGATGGATTTAATATAGCTGCTCTTAAACTTCAAGTATAAATTTATAGTTTAGCATATTGATGGTATCAATGAAATATTTGTTACCAGTTTTACTAAATATACATACGTCAATAACCATATTTGCTAAATATCCAGCATTTATCAAATAGTAATAAATATTACCCTTAAAAACTAATTGTCTATCGTGAAATTTATATACTATCAAAGGCTTTAAATTTCATCTTTCCATTTCAATAACTTCTTCCAAGTTTTCTGTCCCCCCCCCCCCCCCCCAGCACTTTGATTGCCCTTTATCTTTTTCTCTGTCCTTCCATATAATAATGAATTGTCAAGTTATCGCTATATAAAGGTAGTAAAACCAACGGAAAAGTAATTCTAGTAGTTCAGTATATTTTTGGTTTGAACTACTCTATAGAACTAGAAGTTTTATTTATTCAAATTTCTTAATATCGTTATAAAGATGATAATATTTTTCCCTTTATTTATTTTATTAAGTTATTTGAATTAATCTTTTAAGAGATCTGTATTAAATTCACTAATTTATTAGTGTGTACATTTCAGGTTCAATTGATGGCACATAAAATTTATATTTTAGTTTTCTTTATACCTTTTTAGAACAGGTGAATATCACTTTTATTTTTATATTTTTAAAGAAGTATATTCAGATTTTGCTGTAAAATTAAAAATTGGGATTATAAATTTGATTAGGTTTTGCTATATATATATATATATATATATATATATATATATATATATATATATATATATATATATATATATATATATATATATATATATATATATATTAAATTGTTTATTATCATGTTTTTTTCTGTCCTTCTTGCTTCATGATTATTTCTATGGCTGCAGACGCAATGGTGCGGGTTGATGCGGCACACCACTTCAGTCCTGCTGCTGCGAGGTTATAAAAAAATATAAAGGTGCGATGCACAGAGGTCCTCGTCTAGATTGAAGTCATTTTCTAATGGCTTGATATTCCCTTTTTCTGACTTTATTAGGAAAAGCATTCGATATTTGAACATTAACTTTTAATGAGGTACTTGGAGCAAAAAAAAAAAAAAAAAAAAAAAAAAATTAATAAAATATTTTTAATATATTACATATTTTAAAGTAAATATCTAAGAACAATAAAAATTACTGCATCTGTACATAAGATTTGACATTTAATTCACAAGGTGATAAAAAAAATAGTTTGTATACTATATATATACACAAAATATTCGCACATTCACCAGCTTTCAACAGCATTACAGTCTTTTTCTTTCCTCAAAGCAAAGAATTTCAAATCGTAGTCAAATCAAATCATACATCTATCTATCTCTCATATATATATATATATATATATATATATATATATATATATATATATATATATATATATATATATATATATATATATATATATATATATATATATATATATATATATATATATATATATATATATATATATATATATATATATATATATATATATATATATATATATATATATATATATATATATATATATATATATATATATATATATATATATATATAACCTTAATATTAATTAAAATTTTAAATTTTGACATTTCAAATTATTTCTAAAAGAGTGATAGTCTCATCATAATACAAACATACCCAAACAATTTTAGTAATGACCGTTTGAAATGTGAGTAAAAATGTTAATATTTTTTGCACTTCAGAAAAACGCAATCCAAAGTTTACAGAAGAATGCTAAGAACAGGATCTTAATAAGATCAAGCCAAAGTTTTGTGAAATAATTAGAATAATATTAAACAAACCACGGATAAATAATAAAATATAGAAACTCTGACAGTATATGAAGAGCAAATCACGAAAATTCCCCCAAATGAATAGAGAAATCAATCAGGAGTCCTACAATTTAAATCTTTTTGCATAGGACCCACGTCCTAACAGACTAATAGTATTTGAGAAAAAGAAACAAAAAATACACAAGTTAATTAGTGCTAACGTTATGAATAATTAAAAAAATAATTTGAATGTGTCTAATTTAGAAGGACCCACATAAAATTAAGTATTTGAAATGAAAACTACCAAACCAAAAAGGAAAATTTAAAACTATTCATTTGAATATATTTTTTATATAAATTATAACATAGTTTATGTAAAATAAGATTTAAACAATTAAAGAAATTTATGCATATGTTTTTTTTTTTTACTACTACTACTGTACATTCCAACTGTAGCCAGAAAAAGTAGCAATGAAAATAAAATCGAGATTGCTCCAAGTAAGAGGCAAAATTTACCAAAATTATCAAATATTTTTAAAATACTTCGTCAATAAATAAATTGATTTTGCTCATCAAATTTTCATTAGAGAAAAAAAAAATTAAAAAAAAGTTTTAAAGACTACGTAATTGTAAGAATGTACAATTTTGCTAATTATATTAGATCAATTTCATGCTTAGAAAACCTATCAAAATCAAATAAAAAAAAAAAAAAATTATCAGTAGAATATTAGAAAAGTTGCTCACACAAATGTCATTTTACAACCAATAATCCAAAAATAAAAATAGTCAACCAAGACTGTGAAGGTGGTAATTTTTTTTGTTGGCTCAGGCTCCATCATTTTTAAAATCATGCATTATCGAATTCAGCACCTGTTCCGGACACCTTTAATACAAATTTTTTTTTTCTCAGCCATACTGTCAACAATGGTTCATTTGTAAATTATATTAAGGAAGATTTTAAAATTTAAAGCTACTGTAACGAAGATTTTGAATAATTATTACAACTAACAAAAATTCACAATCAAAGAAATTTTTGAATTTTCTCTTTTTTTTCCAACGTTTATTATTATAATTTTGTTATTTAGTAATCTTAATCAGGATTAAAAAATCACACACACAAACAACTCAATCACCATTATATATATATATATATATATATATATATATATATATATATATATATATATATATATATATATATATATATATATATATATATATATATATATATATATATATATATATATATATATATATAGAGAGAGAGAGAGAGAGAGAGAGAGAGGAAAAAAAAGTTTAAAAACACTGAATCTCCGAAAAGTCATTTCAATTTCCCACAACAGAAATGTGCAGTTGATTAATATTTTTTTATTATTATCATTAAAATTATAATGAAATGAAAAAGAACTTTGAATTAAGAATCCTAGCATGGAACTTAAAAACTTAAAACAAAGGAGAGTACGCCAAGTTCTTTAATATTTATTATTAGAGTTAGCCTTGAAAAGTTTTCTGTGATTTAGAAAACGGATTTTGAAATCGAATTTTTGGACTTAAAAAAAAAAAAAAAAAAAAAAAAAAAAAAAAAAAAAAAAAAAAAAAAAAAAAAAAAAAATATAATATATATATATATATATATATATATATATATATATATATATATATATATATATATATATATATATATATATATATATATATATATATATATATATATATATATATATATATATATATATATATATATATATATATATATATATATATATATATATATATATATATATATATATATATATAAACGCTTCTTTGTGATTTAAAAGTTTAACTTATTATCTCCTTAGTTAATGTTTTACGGCGCTATAAAGGGCCTTTTTTTTTGTAGGTCTATTCCATTTAAGCTCTCTCTCTCTCTCTCTCTCTCTCTCTCTCTCTCTCTCTCTCTCTCTCTCTCTCTCTCTCTCTCTCTCTCTCTCTCTCTCCTCGAAATCTTCGGGCCAATTGGATGTCCTTTTTCATAATAGTCACTCTCTTGGCTTGAATGGCGCACAGCTAGGTTGGTGTCTTCGAAAAGACCTACGAGGTAGGCCTCGGAAGCTTCCTGAAGAGCCATTACAGCTGAAGACTGGAACCTAAGGTCAGTCTTGAAATCTTGGGCAATTTCTCGAACCCAACGTTGGAATGGCAATTTGTGCATAATCAATTCGGTACTCCTCTGGTAAAGACGGATCAGTCGCTGGTGCAGACTTGCGAGCAACCTTCGTCACCTAATTTACCTAAAATCGAAGTGAATCACTGAAATGTGGGTGGTGGGTCACTTTGTGACCCACAGGTCAGTGATTTGAAATCCCTGACCTGATGCATACCAATGGCATAAATATAGCATATCATTTTTTTGGTAAAATTGTAAAAGTTAGCCTAAACAACTATGAAAGAAAACGTACTCTATTAATTTATAGGGATTACATATATATATATATATATATATATATATATATATATATATATATATATATATATATATATATATATATATATATATATATATATATATATATATATATATATATATATATATATATATATATATATATATATATATATATATATATATTATATATATATATATATATATATATATATATATATATATATTATATATATATATATATATATATATATATATATATATATATATATATATATATATATATATTGTCCTTGTTCTATACTACTACACTTTATTAGAACCGTCATTAAATGAATGAAATTGTTTTTACTTTGCAGGTAATCAACAACTTGGGCGTGTGTCTAATGTTCGTTGGTAAGATACGCGATGCGATCAGAGTTGTAGAAAAAGCAATTCAGGCTCGACCCGAAAAATTTTTGCACGAAGCGCTCGTTTTAAATCTTTCAACAATGTATGAACTCGAGTCCTCGGCCGCCCAGAAGAAAAAATTAAATTTGTTGTCTTTGGTTGCTGGCCATAAAGGAGATGGATTTAATATAGCTGCTCTTAAACTTCAAGTATAAATTTATAGTTTAGCATATTGATGGTATCAATGAAATATTTGTTACCAGTTTTACTAAATATACATACGTCAATAACCATATTTGCTAAATATCCAGCATTTATCAAATAGTAATAAATATTACCCTTAAAAACTAATTGTCTATCGTGAAATTTATATACTATCAAAGGCTTTAAATTTCATCTTTCCATTTCAATAACTTCTTCCAAGTTTTCTGTCCCCCCCCCCCCCCCCCAGCACTTTGATTGCCCTTTATCTTTTTCTCTGTCCTTCCATATAATAATGAATTGTCAAGTTATCGCTATATAAAGGTAGTAAAACCAACGGAAAAGTAATTCTAGTAGTTCAGTATATTTTTGGTTTGAACTACTCTATAGAACTAGAAGTTTTATTTATTCAAATTTCTTAATATCGTTATAAAGATGATAATATTTTTCCCTTTATTTATTTTATTAAGTTATTTGAATTAATCTTTTAAGAGATCTGTATTAAATTCACTAATTTATTAGTGTGTACATTTCAGGTTCAATTGATGGCACATAAAATTTATATTTTAGTTTTCTTTATACCTTTTTAGAACAGGTGAATATCACTTTTATTTTTATATTTTTAAATTTTTTTTTTTTTTTTTTTTTTTTTTTTTTTTTTTTTTTTTTTTTTTTTTTTTATTTTATATATATATATATATATATATATATATATATATATATATATATATATATATATATATATTATATATATTAAATTGTTTATTATCATGTTTTTTTCTGTCCTTCTTGCTTCATGATTATTTCTATGGCTGCAGACGCAATGGTGCGGGTTGATGCGGCACACCACTTCAGTCCTGCTGCTGCGAGGTTATAAAAAAATATAAAGGTGCGATGCACAGAGGTCCTCGTCTAGATTGAAGTCATTTTCTAATGGCTTGATATTCCCTTTTTCTGACTTTATTAGGAAAAGCATTCGATATTTGAACATTAACTTTTAATGAGGTACTTGGAGCAAAAAAAAAAAAAAAAAAAAAAAAATTAATAAAATATTTTAATATATTACATATTTTAAAGTAAATATCTAAGAACAATAAAAATTACTGCATCTGTACATAAGATTTGACATTTAATTCACAAGGTGATAAAAAAAATAGTTTGTATACTATATATATACACAAAATATTCGCACATTCACCAGCTTTCAACAGCTTACAGTCTTTTTCTTTCCTCAAAGCAAAGAATTTCAAATCGTAGTCAA
>SEYY01015645.1:12500-14045 GCA_009176605.1 Armadillidium nasatum | reverse complement strand
GTCTTTAATATAAATACCAATTATTTCGATTTTTAGGTTTTAGCCTCAATAATTGGCTGAGAGCAAACAAACAAACAGACACATCCCCATAATATATATATATATATATATATATATATATATATATATATATATATATATATATATATATATATATATATATATATATATATATATATATATATATATATATATATATATATATATATATATATATATATATATATTCGGTGAATCTTTTGCTGTCGCGCTAGACATATCGAAAGCTTTCGATAGAGTCTGGCACAAAGCTTTGATTTCTAAACTTCCCTCTTTCGGTATCTATCCTTCTCTCTGTGAACTTCTCACTAATTTCCTTTCGGGTCGTTCTATAGCAGCTATTGTAGACGGCCACCGTTCTTCCTTTAAATCTATTAATAGTGGTGTTCCTCAGGGTTCTGTCCTATCCCCAACACTTTTTCTACTTTTCATTAATGACCTTCTCTCTATTACCTCATCTCCTATCCACTCCTATGCTGATGACTCCACCCTTCATTATTCCTTTCAGTTTGAAAAACGTCCCACCCAACAGCAGTTGATTGACTCGAGAAGGGTAGCCTTGGAGCAACTAACCTCTGATCTTCACACGTATTTCCAATTGGGGCAGAGAAAACATGGTTGTTTTCAATGCCACAAAAACTCAATTCCTCCATCTCTCCACTCGACACAATCTTCCACACAACTATGATATCTTCTTCGAAAACACACAACTCAAGCCTTCATCTGTTCTTAATATTCTCGGTGTTTCCTTTTCTCGTGATCTTTCTTGGAAAGATCACATTACTTCTCTATCTAAACAAGCTTCTAAGAGGTTGGGTGTTCTGAGGCGCCTTCAGAATTACTTCACGCCACCCCAGTTGCTTGTTCTGTATAGGGGTGTTGTTCGCCCCTGTATGGAGTATGCTTCGCACATCTGGGGTGGTTCCACACATACAGCTCTCCTAGAGAAGGTGGAGTCTAGGGCTTTTCGTCTCATCAACTCTCCTGCTCTTACTAACTCTCTTTAATCTCTTTCTGCCAGTCGAATTGTTGCGTCACTCTCTCTTTACTCTTGCTATTACAACAGACACTGCTCTTCTGAACTCTCTCGTCGCATACCTCCTCCTCCTTTCTACACAGTCTCATCCTTTCTCTGTCCAACTCTCAGACCCCAGACTTAACCGCTATGCTCAGTCTTACATGTACTCTACTGGTAAAGTCTGGAACTCACTCCCTTTATCTGTTTTCCCAACTTCCTTTGACTTGCATACTTTCAAACGCCGTGTTTCGGGGCATGTTGGCCTCCTTCGACCTGGTTGAGGTTTTCCAACTCCGGTGGAATTTATTTAGGCCTCTGGCCTTTGCCCACCGGAGGAGATATAAAATATGTATATATATAAGTTTGTTTACAAGGTAAACGTACGACATTAAAAATACAATAAAAATATTTAATTTAGTTTAGGGTATTTTCACCCATAAATATACTTAAATTTTATCGGTTTTTCATTGATCATAAAAATTCTTTGA
>SEYY01015645.1:0-7500 GCA_009176605.1 Armadillidium nasatum | reverse complement strand
ATATATATATATATATATATATATATATATATATATATATATATATATATATATATATATATATATATATATATATATATATATATATATATATATATATATATATATATATATATATATATATATATATATATATATATATATATATATATATATATATATATATATATATATATATATATATATATATATATATATATATATATATATATATATATCCGACCGGGGGTGGAATTTTGCCGGGGCAAGGTTGCTTAAAATTTGAAAAAAATGTTAAAAGCACTGAAATTTTAGGCTAAGAAAATTAGATTTAAATATAAGGAAAGAGTAGAGTAGTCAACACTTAAAATAATGATTATATGCATTTTTTAGACAAATTTCAAAAAAATTACAGATTTTGCATAATAAAAGTTGGAAAAAGTACAAATTTTTTTAAATATTTTTTTCTGATTCACAATAGTAAAACCCCAAGTTAAAGTTTGAAAAAATGTAAGATATAAAATTATCAATATAACCCGTATTTATACATATCATTGTTATTTTATTGCTGTGTATCAAATTTGTATCATTTAGCTACATTATTTCAAAATTTTTATTTTGTTTATACTTTGTCACTATGGCTAAAAGATCAGCTTCAGCAGTATGGAAGTACTTTACAATGTCTCAGAATAATCTCGAAATAGCTAAATGTAACATCTGCAGTCAGGAAATTAGAAGAGGAACTCCTGGTACCCCATGTAAAAACAATTTAACCAAATCTTTATGGGGGCATTTAAAATCAAAAGACAAATATGAACATTCACAAGCAGAAGAGAAGCGGTCAAAAGAAAAGGAAAAGGAAAAGAAAATATTGAAAAAAACAAGAAAAATAATCATAATTTTCTTATGTTTTGTTTGATTTAATCCACATTAAAAAGTATAATTTGCAATTTTAACCCCGGCAGGTAAACCTCGGTTTTCTCTGATTATTATCCGGATCCGGGGTTGGACGGGGAATGACCGTCGCCTTGACCGGGGCTTCAATTGAAATATTAAATATTTAATTAATTTCGGGTATTAACACCCATAAATACATTTTTAAGTCCATTACCCTTTCAATATTCTTAGCTTGGTATTCAAATTTTTAAACTAAGCAAATTTTAAAATTTGAAATTTAAATATTTAATATATAGTTTATTTTTATATATAAATTAAAAATCTAAAAAATATTATTAAAACTAAAAATAATTTTTTTATTTTCAATAAAAAATTAATTAAAATGGGTAACTATTTATTTTAAAAAAAGAAAGGAAATTGGATTTCTGTTCATAATTTATAATATATAAGATGTCCTAAGATGAGTTGGTGAGGTAGCGTTAAACAAAATTTATATCTGTTGAAAGGACTATATCTGTTGTTTTCGGTAGATACATCTTCTCTTGAAACATACAATAATTCCTATCAAAAGTACAATGGGGTAATAAATTAAAATTTTTCCAAATTTTATACAACTCTCCTTAAAATATTTATCAATTATATTTATTATCTCCATAGGAATTAAGGAAAAAATATTTTTGTATAAACAAAAAATTCACCACTCAAACTTCTATGAAAAGAAAAAGTACCGATAAGCCTCATAATGTACCAAGTAAAGTACCTGAATATAGCAGATTTCATCTTTTTGACCGCGCTATACCCAAAACGTCGACAGGGAAATCGACATGTCAAAGGGCCGACACTTTTGAAAAAAATGTGTCGATCACTTTTCTTTTCAATTTCAACGTGTCGACGCTTTGGCCACATCCCTATTCAAGGAAGGTGTGGTAGAGAAGCAAAAGAAAGAATAATAATAATTTTAAAAATCTACAAGTTCCACCTAACGCAAATTTCTTATGTGAGCACAGACTTGGGCTTTAAAGAAATAGAGGTCAAATTCGGCAGAAAACAGAAGATGGGAGAGAGTTCCACAGAGCAGAGGTGGCTGGAAAGGAGGAATCACAGCGGATAAACCTGGAGTTGCCTATGTCTACACAAAATTTAAATAAATTTTCAATTTTTATTTTTAGTTATCGATCAAAACTTCGATTTATGGATTGATTTAAATTTTAAAATATGGTTTTTTTTTTTTTAATTCCTGTCTCCTTATATCCATACCCAAGAAATACCTTTAAATTACCTATAAAATCTAAAGCACCATTTTCATAATTAAAACTTATATGAGATTTTTTGAAACGAAATGCTATATAGAAATTTAATTAATATGAAATATATGTTATTAAGGCTATTTGATGATATGATTTGTATTTTGATATATATATATATATATATATATATATATATATATATATATATATATATATATATATATATATATATATATATATATATATATATATATATATATATATATATATATATATATATACTCCAGTGGGCAGATGCCGGAGGCCTACCAAATTCCACCGGAGTTTGAAAAAATATATCCTGGTCGATGAAGGCCGACATGTCCGGATACGACGTTTGAAAGAATGCAAGTCAAAAGAAGTTGGGAAAACAGACAAAGGGAGTGTGTTAACGACTTTACCAGCAGAGTATATGTAAGTTTGAGCAAAGCGGTTAAGTCTGGAGTCGGACAATTGGACAGAGAAAGGAGTGAGATTGTGTAGAAAGGTGTGTCGCACGAACTCTTTTCAATGGGGGAGGTATGCGACAAGAGAGTTCAGAAGAGCAGTGTCCGTTGTAATACCGATAGTTTAGAGCAGCGGTTCCCAACCTGGGGTACGCCTGGGGGTACTATCGATTGGGGGTACACAAAAAATATATGGCTTAATTAAAAAAAGAATGTAAAAGGAAAAAATTAATAGAATATAGATTATAGAATATCAAATTACGAAATTAAATTATTGTTTTTATATATATATATATATATATATATATATATATATATATATATATATATATATATATATATATATATATATATATATATATATATATATATATATATATATATATATATATATATATATATATATATATATATATATATATATATATATATATATATATATATATATATATATATATATATATATATATATATATATATATATATATATATATATATATATATATATATATATATATATATATATATATATATATATATATATTATATATATATATATATATATATATATATAAGGTACTCGTAAATAAAAAACTTTATAAAGGGATACAGAAGGAAAAAAAGGTCTAGACACCGCCTTCTCAAGGAGAGTTGTAAGATGGAACCACCCCTGATGTGTGAAGCATACTCCACACAGGGTTGAACCACACCCTTATAGAGAGCAAGCAACTGGGATGTCGTAAAGTAAGACGCATTTGCAGTTGTTTATACAGAAGTTTGAGTGGCTGATTTTTTGTTAATATAAAAATATTTTTTTTTTAATTCCTATAGAGATAATAATATTAATAAATTTCAAAGATAAGAATAGATGCATTTAAATTGGGAAAATAATAATTTATCCTCCACTGTACTTTTATTTTATTTTTAGCGTTACCCCACCAACCCGTCATAGGGTAAAAAAAAGTAAAAGGAAAAAATTAATAGAAAGTAGATTATAGAATCTCAAATTACGAAATTAAATTATTGTTCTTATATATATATATATATATATATTATATATATATATATATATATATATATATATATATATATATATATATATATAATATATATATATATATATATATATATAATATATATATATATATATATATATATATATATATATATATAATATATATATATATATATATATATATATATATATATATATTATATATATATATATATATATATATATATATATATAATATATATATATATATATATATATATATATATATATATTATATATATATATATATATATATATATATATATATATATATATATATTATATATATATATATATATATATATATATATATATATATATATATATATATATATATATATATATATATATATATATATATATATATATATATATATAAACTATTATATATATATATATATATATATATATATATATATATATATATATATATATATATATATATATATATATATATATATATATATATATATATATATATATATATATATATATATATATATATATATATATAATATATATATATATATATATATATATATATATATATATATATATATATATATATATATATATATATATATATATATATAAGGTACTCGTAAATAAAAAACATTATAAAGGGATACGGAAGGAAAAAAAGGTCTAGACACCGCCTTCTCAAGGAGAGTTGTATGAGTGGAACCACCCCTGATGTGTGAAGCATACTCCACACAGGGTTGAACCACACCCTTATAGAGAGCAAGCAACTGGGATGTCGTAAAGTAAGACGCATTTGCAGTTGTTTATACAGAAGTTTGAGTGGCGGATTTTTTGTTAATATAAAAATATTTTTTTTTTAATTCCTATAGAGAAAATATAATTAATAAATTTCAAAGGTAAGAATAGATGCATTTAAATTGGGAACATAATAATTTATCCTCCACTGTACTTTTATTTTATTTTTAGCGTTACCCCACCAACCCGTCATAGGACCTCCTGTATATTATAAATTATCAACATGATTTTTTTTATTTCCAAAGAATACATGAAAAAGAATACAAATATTTCAACTCAAAACTTACTTTTTAACATTTCAAAATAAATAGTTACCCTTTTAAATAATATTTTTATTGAAAATAAAATAGTAATTTGAATTTTTGACTATAATTTTTATATTTATAAATTTTATTTAAAATTAAAATGTATATTAAATATTTATATTTCAAATTCAAAAATTTGGGTAGTTTTACTAAATTTCATAGAAGTTTTAGAGAATTTTTGGTTCTAAGTTCCATTTAAAACTTATTTATGGTTGAATACGCCTTAAATTATAGTAAATGATTTGTTAATATTAAAATTAATATTATCATATATATCTAACAAACAGGATGTGACGATTCAATTAATTAACAGTGCATATTTAGCTCTGATGAAAATAAATTAAAAAATGGGGCATTCTCAGTAAGAGATTTTATAAATTTCAAATTGAACTGAGTTTTTTAAAAGAAATTGAAGAAATCGAGTGAAATTTTCGAAAATTTGACAAAACTTTTAATTTATTCGTTAAGAAATAGATTACGAGAGTACAAATAATTAATTAAAGTATTTAAATAAATTATATAAATTTAGCGTCAAAATCACATAATATGCAATAAGTATTTTAATTAAAAGAATAAATTAAATTTACATACGAAGGTTGAGGAAAAAAATTAATAAATAATATATCATATATATATATATTATATATAATATATATATATATATATATATATATATATATATATATATATATATATATATATATATATATATATATATATATATATATATATATATATATATATATATATATATATATATATATATATATATATATATATATATATACTCCGGTGGGAAAAGGCCCCAGGCCTACCAATTTCCACCGGAGTTGGGAAATATCAGATCCTGGTCGCCAAAAGCTGACATGTCCAAATACACGGCTTTTGAAAGTGGCAAGTCTAAGGAAACTGGGAAAATAGATAAAAGGAGTGTGTTCCAGACTTTACCAGTAGAATACACGTAAGATTGAGAGTTGGACAGAGGAAAGATTAGAATGTGTAGAAAGGCTTGTCGCACGAGCTCTTCTCAATGGAGGAGGTATGCGACGGAAGAGTTCAGAAGAGCAGTATCCATTGTAATAGCGATAGTATAGAGAGAGCCACTCAACAGTTCGACGTTCAGAAAGAGATTGGAGAGAATTAGTGAGAACGGTAGAATTGATGAGACGAAAAGCCCTAGACTTCACCTTCTCAAGTGGAATCACCCCTTATTCTATTCTTGCCGATCTGGAAAGGATTTCCCGTTGGGGTCATAGCAACCTTGTGAAATTCAACTCTTTAAAAACTCAACTTCTTCACATCTCTCTCTCAAAAAACACCTCTTAACTTTCCTATCCTCTTCGATGGCTCTCCAGTCTCACCTGTAAATAACATTAACATTCTTGGTCTAAACATAAACAAGAAATTGTCTTGGAAACCACATATAACAATGGTTGCTAAAGCGGCCTCTAAAGAAGCTGGGACGGATGGTCACCTTTGGCTAGCCTCACCTAGAGTCTGAGTTTTGATGGCTCAAAGAAAGTATTTTTTTATTTCATAGGGAAATTAGACACTACGTGTTAATATAACACACTGAAAGTGTAAATTTATTAAAATAAAGTGCAATATATGAAGCGCAAAAAGTAATGGTAAATAATAGTTTTCCCTCCCCCCCCCCAGAAAAAAAAGAAAAAAAAACTTTTGAGCTGAAATGGGGAAAATAATATCAAACATTTTGAACAAAGGAAATTCGAAACAGAAAGATTAGAAGGGTAGGTTTGTTTGTTTGTTTGTTTTTATTTTTTAGATTAGGTTGACCTTTTATTTTTATTATTATTATTATTATTATTATTATTATTATTATTATTATTATTATTATTATTATTATTATTATTATTATTATTATTATTATTATTATTATTATTATTATTATTATTATTATTATTATTATTATTATTATTATTATTATTATTATTATTATTATTATTATTATTATTATTTAATCTTAATATTTCAACAGTCGAAATTATTTGTCCTTAATGATTTACCTATTAAAATTTTCATTAATTGGAAATTTTTCTGAACTTTATTAACAACTGTTTGGGCGAAGAGTTCAGCTTTAGTAGAAGGTAAAACGGCAGTTGGAAAGTCAGAAGAAACAAGAGGAGGGAAAGAGGAAGAAGCAATGTTAGAATGACATTTTTTGCAAAAAATGCCAGAGGGGGCGTGAGAAAGAAGAAACAAAAAGATAATTGCATTTATGACGGAGAAACGAGGTTTTGGTGCTACAATTTTGCACGATTCCGGTTTGATATAAAAGGAGAATGAGTTTCTGAGATTTGAAGACGACTGTAATCCTGAAGGCAGCTTCCGTGCGGACTATAGCACGATAATTAGTAAAGTTCTATATATATATATATATATATATATATATATATATATATATATATATATATATATATATATATATATATATATATTATATATATATATATATATATATATATATATATATATATATATATATATATATATATATATATATATATATATATATATATATATATATATATATATATATATATATATATATATATATATATATATATATATATATATATATATATATATATATATATCTATGTTTGTTAACCTCTCAACCAGTTACGGAAGATAAAAGGCTAAAAACAGAAATAATTTGAATTTATATTAAAATTCTCTATATTTTAACACTAAAAGTTTCCTAACCAACGAGTTCTGTACCCAATGGTATATGA
>SEYY01015644.1:15000-22328 GCA_009176605.1 Armadillidium nasatum | reverse complement strand
CCCTCAAAAAACCGTAGAAATAAATAGAGGAAACAGAAGTAAAGAAAGAAAAGAAATAAATAATAGAAAAGAAAAAATTGAATAAAACAAAAAATCTTTGTATCACTGAAAAAAGCATTCAAAAGTATGAGAGATAAGCTGGCTTTTAACCGGCGAGTTTGTCCTTCCTTATCGCAAATGTTTGAGTCGTACTTTAAAGGCCATTTGTGCATAACAAGTCGGGAAGCAAACGTGGACCGGCAACCGGAAAGATAAATTAACCATTTACCAGAGTGTTCTTGCACACGCATACACACAAACACACGCTCGCGTACAATGTTAAAATGAAAGTAAATTGAACTCTCTCACTTTATACAGACACACAGTCACACACACACATACACACACACTCACACTCACACACACACACACACACACACACAATAGCTAAAGTATAAGGTAAGGAGAGTAAAGCAACAGTTAAAGGAATGAAAAAAAAGGCTAGACATAAAAAGATAAGAGTGGATCAATGAAAGCAGGAGAGTATAAAATATAAATATATATATATATATATATATATATATATATATATATATATATATATATATATATATATATATATATATATATATATATATATATATATATATATATATATATATATATATATATATATATATATATATATAATCCTAAGAAAGACCCGTTGACGTTCTATCCATTTGGATTTGTATTTTACATTAATGTAAAGAAATTAAAAAATAAACTTAATAAACAATTATTTAAAATTATTTTACATTGGTGAAATAATCTGCTCAAATTCTGTGTTTAACAAAATATGAAAAAGTGTATTACTATATTATTTATGAAGCCTATTTACAAATGTATCTGATGATTATATGCTTGTCTTATCTTCTTTAAAAATGCTTATTTACGGATACTTATAATTAGGTTAAGAAAACTGGGCCGTTGAATAATTATAAACAGATTAACAACATCTCTCCCATACTGAAGAAGATAAAGCTTCTTTTTATATATATAGATATATATATATATATATATATTATATATATATATATATATATATATATATATATATATATATATATATATATATATATATATATATATATATATATATATATATAATAATTTGAAATATGGTAGAGCAATCAACTAGTCAATGAACCTGGATTAAAAAAAGGGGACCCGAAAACTATCTAATTTTCCGACCCTCTTTCCTGCATACTTATTATCAATACTTAATGAAATTTCTTTTAACTTTTCTATATCATATTCTCAGGATTGAGTTGATTGATAAAGATTCTCACAAGTTTATTGTCTCTGTAGAATCTTCTTAATTGATTATATCAACTAAACTTATCAGTAACTATAACATTAATTTTTAATGAAAAACAGTTGGGGTAATTGGTTGTTTACTAAATAATTGGTGTTGTTCAAATAATTATAAAACCTAAAATTCTCTTATTGCTATATAACATATTCCAAGGGGTTTGGAATGTTCTTAAAAGTTTTTATTGAAAATAGTTTTTCAGCTCACTATTTATATGACAACAAAATCCCTAAAACTAATTTAATATTAACAAAACGTTACTTGATATCTAGATATGTAGAACAATTGCGGGAATAGCTTACATATATCTAAATTATCTACAACTGTTTGTAAGAGAAATGGAATTGTGAACTATAGAAAGAATGTAGGTGGAAGACAGTATTGATTATAACTTGAATGGAAAACCTGTGAAAGGTTTTATCTTTTTCTTGGTTGAATAGATGTTGGTTTTCTTGGACAAAACCAGATTCCCTTGATAACAATTTTCTTCTCGTAAAGAAAATCCACATCTCTTTCTTAGTTGAATGGATGTTGATTTTCTTGGACAAAACCAGATCCCCTTGGTAACAATTTTCTTCTCGTAAAGGAAGCCCACATCTTTTCTTGATTGAATAGATGTTGGTTTTCCTGGACAAAAATAGATCCCCTTGGTAACAATTTTATTCTCGTAAAGAAAACGCACATCTTTTTCTTTTCAAGGAGATTTGTATGTGTGGAACCACCCCAGATGTGTGAGGCATACTCTAGATAGGTTGCGAACAACACACCTATAAAGAGCAAGTAACTGGGGTGGAGTGAAGAAATTGTGAAGGAGCCTCAGAACAGCCAACCTCTTAGACACTTGTTTGGAAAGATGAGTAATATGATCTTTCCTAGAAAGATCAAGATAAAAAAAACACCAAGAATGTTAAGAAGAGATGAAGGTTTGAGTTGTGTGCTTTCGAAGAAGATTTAGTTGTGTGGAAGATTGTGTCGAGTAGAGAGATGGAGAAATTGAGTTTTGGTGGCATTGAAAATGACCATGTTTTCTCTGCCCCAATTTGAAATGCGATATAGATCATAGGTTAGTTGCTTCAAGGTTATCTTCCTTGCGTCTATTAACTGGCGCCTTTCAAACTGGAAAATGAAATGAAGAGTGAGTTGGGGAAAGGACAGATCGTTAAGGAACACCACTATTAATACATTTAAAGAATAAACGGCGACCGATTACAACAACTGCTATTGAAAGACCGGAAAGGATATCAGAGAGAAGGATAGATTCCGAAAGAGGTAAGTTCGAAAGTTTTCGATATTTCCTGGGCGACAGCAAAAGATTCACCGAAATGCCGAAGAGTGGAAGACCAAGAGTCAGTGAGAAGGGGAAGAAGATCACTAGTAGAGCGTTTTTTACAAAATCCATACGGCGATCAGAGATAAGAGTAGAAGACTTGAGATGTTCCCAAATCTTCCTGTTAAGGATAGATTAGAAAATTTTGGAAAGAATGGAGGTAAAAAAAATTGGACGATATTTAAGTTCCGTTAGTAGGGGTCTGCCTTCTTCGGCACAGTCTGAAGGGGTGCACATTTCCAGCAAGAAGGGAAAGTCGAAGTAAAGAAACAGAGACGAAATACTTAACCAAGGCAGGGTGCAAGTTCGGAAGCACATGTTTTGAAAACCACAGGAGGGATACCTTCAGGATAGTACGCCTTCTACTAAACCTAACAACCAAGGTTGTTAGGTTTAGTAGAAGGGAAAGAATATGTAATGTACGCCTCCATGCCAGAGAGAATCACCTATGTTATAAGCTCTGTACACTCCGAGAGACATCTCCCACGGAAACAATAATCATTCCTTGGGAAATCAAAAAAAGTACAACCTCAATTCAGACCAGTTAATAGCACCGAAATGCCAGAAACCTCTCGCCGAAGGCTGGGCTGTTTTTGCAGACGACTTGAAGAAAGAGTTTAACAGAGTAAGGAGAAGGAAAAGATCAAGTATGTTGCGTTCATCACCATGGAGGTCAGAGATACGTGTAAAAAGATGCACCAACTGCTCAAGGTTGTTCTGGATAGAAAAGCGGTAGGCAAGTTCACTAGCTGGATCAAGAGAACTAGATGAAAGCCATTGAGGGTGGTAAAATTGAAATCACCTTAAATAATGATTTTGGAGAAAAAGGAAGAAAGACTGTTGTATTTTGGAGTTTAGATAGTCAAAGCATTTTTTCAATAGCTTGCATAATTAGGAGATAAATAAAGAAAACAATTAATTTAATTGCAAAGTTGGAGAAAGTTTAAGCAATAAAGTAGCGAATTCAGAAGACTCCAAATTAGAGACACGAGAACAAATAGCATCGTTGCACACATATGCACAATATCCGACTTTGGCTGAAAATTTATGGATAGAGACAGTAGGAGGAAAAAGAGTATGGTTTGCTGTCAGAGCACTTAAACACCTGAGTTTCAGTTAAGAACAAGAGATGAGACCTAGAAGAAGAGAGATGGTGTTCGACAAAGTGGAAAAGAGTCTTCGAATGTTGCGGAAATTAATGAAAAGAGAAGGCCGTGTACCAGGGCAAGTTAGCATTAACTTACCTAAGGCCACCAACTTCCAAAAATTGATGGGGGATGTGGTGGATGAGGGGCATTGGATGGGGGGGAGGAGAAAGCGAGATCATAGATATTTCAATTTGAAACGAGGGTACACTTGAGAACCTCTGAGAAGGTAACAGGCGAAAAGAAACGAACCAAACGGCAACGGAGTGAAAAGGAATGGTCTAGCCCACCCTATCACCCCAGAGGTTAAACTCATTGCGGATACTTTCATCTTTACGGACGGAGTAACGGCTTTCCACTTAATATATATATATATATATATATATATATATATATATATATATATATATATATATATATATATATATATATATATATATATATATATATATATATATATATATATATATATATATATATATATATATATATATATATATATATATATATATATATATATATATATATATATATATATATATATATATTCTCCGATGGGCAAAGGCCAGAGGCCTACAAAATTCCACCGGAGTTGGGAAAAATCCTATCTTGATCGAAGGAAGCCGACATGTCCAGATACACGGCGTTTGAAAGTATGCAAGTCAAAGGAAGTTGGGAAACAGACTTTACGAGAAAAATATATGTAAGATTGAGAGCTGAACAGAGAAAGGATGAGATTGTGTAGAAGACGTGCCGCCCGAGCTCTTCTCAATGGTGGAGGAATGCAACGAGAGATTTCAGAAGAGCAGTGTCCGTTGTAAAGGCGATAGCATAGAGAGAGGGACGCAACAATTCGACGGGCAGAAAGAGATTGGAGAGAGTTAGTAAGAGCAGGAGAGTTGATAAGACGAAAAGTCCTAGACTCCATCTTCTCAAGGAGAGTTGTATGAGTGGAGCCACCCCAGATATGTAAAGCATACTCCAAGCAGAGACGAGCAACACCCCTAAAGAGATCAAGTAACTGAGATTGCGTGAAGTAATTTTGAAGGCCCCTCAGAACACCCAACCTCTTAGAAGCTTGTTTAGAGAGAAAAGTAATGTGATCTTTCCAAAAAGATCACTAGAGAAAGAAATACAAACAATTTTAAGAACAGATAAACGTTTGGGTTGTGTGTTTTCGAATAAGATATCATAGTTGTGTGGAAGATTGTATCGAGTGGAGAGATGGAGGAATTGAGTTTTTGAGGCACTGAAAACGACCTTGCTCTCTCTGCCCCAATTTGAAATACGTGAAAGATCAGAGGTTAGTTGCTCCAAGGCTACCTTTCTCGAGTCTATCAACTGATGTTGGGATGAACATCTTTCAAATTGAAAGGAGTAATGAAGGTTGGAGTCATCAGCATAAGAGTGGATAGGAGATGAGGTAATAGAGAGAAGGTCATTAATGAAAAGCAGAAAAAGTGTTGGGGATATACAGAACCCTGAGGAACACCACTATTAATAGATTTAAAGGAAGAACCGTGGCCGTCTAAAACAGCTGCTATTGAACGACAAGAAAGGAAATTTGAGAGGAGATCACAAAGATAAGGATATAAACCGAAAGTGAGAAGTTTAGAAATCGAAGACCTTTTGTGACAGACTCTATCGAAGGCCTTTGATAAGTCCAGCGCTACAGCAAAGGATTCACCGAAATGCCGAAAACGGAGGACCAAGAGTCAGAGAAGGGAAAGATCACCAGCAGAGATAAGATTAGAAAAATTGAAATGTTTACAAATCTTCCTGTTAAGGATAGATTCGAAAACTTTAGAGAGAACGGAGGTCAAAGAAATGGGACAGTAGTTGGAGGGTTGAGGGGGGTCCCCCTTCTTTGGCACAAGCTGAATGAGCGCACGTTTCCAGCAAGAAGGGAAGGTTGAAGTAGAGAGACAAAGACGAAATAGTTTACCAATGCAGGGTGCAAGCTCGGAAGCACAAGTTTTGAGAACCGCATGAGGAATCCCATCGGGACTATACGCCTTCTTAATATTATTAAGCTCAGAGAGAGCAGAAATTCTAATTTTAGGCATAAATGAGTTGGAGGAGTTGAAGGAGGAGGTATAGCTCCGGAATCGTCTGAGGTTGAATTAGAGGAAAAGTTTGAGCGAAGAGTTCAGCTTTAGTAAAAGGTAAAACAGCAGTTGTGCCTTCGGAATAGTAAAGGAGGGAAAGCATAAGAAACAAAGCTTAGAGTTGATATTTTTTGCAAAATGCCAGAAAAAAAAACATGAAAAAGAGGAACCAGAATGAGTATTGCGTTTTTTACGATAAAAGAGTTTCTATTGTTACGAAGGATAGATTTTGCACGATTCCGGGAAGAAATATAAGTTTCGAGAGTTTTTGGAGTTTGAAGACGATGGTAATCCCTGAAGGCAACATACCTGCGGCGATTGGCGTGAGAACAAGCATAAGTAAATCAAGGTTTGTTAGGTTTAGTAGAAGCGAAAAAAAATGGAATTTACGCCTCCATGCCAGAGAGAATCACCTCGGTAATACATTTCTGCACATTCCGAGGGACCCCTCTCACGGAAGCAATAATCATTCCACGGGAAATCAAAGAAGTACGACCGCAACTCCGACCATCTTGCGATACCGAAATTCCACAAACGTTTCCTTTTAATAGAAGGGGATCTTTCCTACGGAAAACTTGAAGAGATAGAAGAGGATACAGTGATAAGAAGGTGATCGAAGGATCCCAGAGGAGGAAAGAGTTTAACAGTATAAGTAGAAGGTTTAGAAGTTAGAAAAAGGTCTAGAATGTTTGGTTCATTTCCAAGACCATCAGGTATACGAGTAGGGAGCTGCAACCACTGCTGAAGCTCATTTTGGATAGCGAAATGGAAGGCACCTTCACCAGCTGTATCATGAGAGCATGAGAACTAGAAGAAAGCCATTGGCGGTGGTGAACACTGAAATCACCTAATATGATAATTTCAGAGAAGAAGAAGAGGGAATGTGCTCTATTGTGGAGTTTAAATAGTTGAAGAATTTTGGATAGTCAGTAGAATCAAGATATAAATAAACAGAACATATGAATTTAGTTGTAGAATGGCAAGAGAGCCTGTGCCATAAGGTGGAAGAAGACTCCAAATTAGAGACACGAGAACAAACGACTTCGTTGCGCACGTATGGACAACAACCGCCTTTGGCTGAAAATTGAGGATAGAGTCAGTAGAAGGAACCAGAATAGGGTTTGCTCTCAGAAAGCTCAAACATCTGAGTTTCGGTCAAGAACAAGAGGTGTGGTCTAGAAGAAGAGAAGTTGCTCTGTGAAGAAGAAGACCGCGAATGTTGCAGAAATTAATTAAAAAAATAGACCATGCATCAGGATAGGCCGGCTGCAGAGTCTTGGCGGCACCAACCACATCACCAGAGGTCACCAACTCTAAGTGATGACTGGGAAGGGGTGGATGAGGATCTATTTTTGGAAACCGTCCCCCGTGGCTTGTCCGAGGCTACAGTTGTTGATGCCATTATTAATTTGCTT
>SEYY01015644.1:0-12500 GCA_009176605.1 Armadillidium nasatum | reverse complement strand
TATATATATATATTATATATATATATATATATATATATATATATATATATAAGGTAAAGTTTGAAAAAATGTATGATATAAAATTATCAATTTAACCTGTATTTATACATATTGTTATTTTATTGCTATGTATCAAACTTGTATCTTTTAGCTACATTATTTTAAAATTACTATTTTGTTTATACTTTCAGTCAATATGGCTAATAGATCAGCTTCTGCAGTATTGGAGTACTTTACAATGTTTCAGGATATCCTCGAAATAGCTAAATGTAACATCTGCAGTCAGGAAATTAGAAGAGGATCTCCGGGTGTCCCAAGTAAAAACTTTTCAAAAAATTCTATATGGGGGCATCTAAAATCAAAACACAAAGATTAACATTTACTAGCTGAAAAGAAGCTGTCAAAAGAAACAGAAAAGAAAAAGAAAATATTGAAAAACGAAAAAAAAATCTTAATTTTCTTATATTTTGTTTGAATTTTTTTTTTTTTAATTATTTGACTGATTGAGCTGAAATTTTTAACGGTATATGCTTTTTTTCCCGAAGTTCTGAGTAGATTTCGAGCATTTTTCTGAGTCTTTAGCGGTTTGAAAGTTATTTGGACCCAAAGTTGAAAAAAAATGAATAGCTGGGTCAAACCACTGGTCCACATGAGCTGAAAATTTAACGGAATGATCTTAGCCCCAATTTCTTGCATTGGTGAGAACAAATTTTTGATATCACGTCTAGAAAAAAAGTAATAAGCACTTGAAAAACAATTTGTAAAAATCGTACCCTTCTGGAGAAAAAAATTATTTAAAAAAAAAAAAAAAACGCTACATACTAATTTTTTTATTTGTGGAAATTGTTTAGAGGAGGGACAGGGCAACAACTATTATTTAATGCATTATTAAATGCTGTTTGCTTGAAGCGAGATATAGCCTCTCAAACTTTGAAAATTTTTGAAATTTGGTCAAAAATGGACCTTTTTGAAGGCTATATCTCGAAACCAATGATTCGCATCGAATAAAGTATAGGAAGGAATTTGTAGCCCTGTCCCTCTTCTATACACCCACCAAAAATAAATATTATAGTTGTATTTTTTTTATTATATATTTATTTTTTAGTTCGAAAAGGTGAATTAAAAAAAAAAAATCGAAATTGGGCAGTTTTGGGATCTTAACATATTTTCTATAACTCTGGGAACAAAAGTCTGTTAAAGGTTTTAGTAGCCCATAGAATTTTGAATATATAATCCAAATTTCAGGTTATTCAAATAATTGGTTTAGCCCCGTCATTCATTTGAAAAAGTATCAATTTTAAGGAAAAAAAAATTTAAATCATAGACTCAGAAAAACGCTAGAAATGGACTTTTTTCACCGGGAAAATAAAAACAATTTACTCTGAAAATTTCAGAAGAATCGGCTGAAAATTTAAAAAAAAAAAAATTAGAAATTGAACTGTCACCTTAAGTATAATTTGCCATTTTAACCCCGGCCGGCAAACCCCGGTTTTCCCTGATTTTTAGCCGGGGCCGGGGCCCCGGTCGGTTCATATGTGTACACTTTCGAAAACTTTAGTCGGGTAAAAGATTATGCGGAGTAGATGAAAGTACTTCCGTTTTGAACATAAAAATGAACTAAGTTTCTTACACCAGATATTTATAACAAGATCAAAAGTCACTTTGTTCAGAATTAATCTCTAAGCATTAGCTATTTGCAGTTGCGATGTTGCTTTTGAAAATTCATTGAATAATGAGAGACGAAGTAAAATCGTCTGCTAAAGAGTAGATTTATAGTGAAGTATAGAATGAGAGTAATGTACATGAAAAACTTAAGAAGCAAAACTATTTAAAAAATCAAAGGGCGAACAGAGGCTGTATGCAATAGTTTCTATTTAGCACCCAAAAAAAATCAGACAGAAGGATTTGAGAAAAATTTAGAAATTAAAGCTTTGTGTTACACTATTTCAAACTTTCGACATTTCTAGTGCCTCAGCAAAATATTTATTACAGTTCCTAAAAGCAGAAGTCAAACCTCAGAGAGGAACGAAAAAGAAAACCAGTAGCGCTCCTAACGTAGTCTATATGCCGATCTGAGTAAAATAATAACAAAGCATATTTTCAGGTCTTCTTGTTTAGGATCGACATGAAATTATAACAACTGAACTGGAATTATATTTATTTTACGCATAAACAGTTTACCAAGGTGTAAATTTTGAATTACAATTTTAGAAGAATTACAATTAAAACAACATGCGCCTTTTTAACATCAGTTCATAAAAAGAAGAAATTTCATCAACAGAATATATTGAGATTCTAGTCATAAATGAGTTTGAGGGAGGTGAAGAAAGAGGAATAGAATCTGAATCGTCAAAAGATTGAGAGTAAATTCAACAAAGAATAAAGTGATGAGGATTGAGGGCAGGGATGAGGCAGTAAGAGGGGAGGAATGAGGGGGGTGTCGAGGTAGGGGAGAGAAATTTGAGGAGGTAGAAGAGTTAAAATATCTTGGAATGCTAGTGGAGAGAAAAGGGGAGATAGATGGGGAAATAAAGAATAGAGTGATGGAGGGAATGAAAGTGATGGGGGAATGAGGGAAATATGGAAGAAGGAGAGAATATTCAAGGAAATAAAGGTAAGAATGTTTGAGAGTATGTGTCGACCATCTGTAATGTATGGGTGTGAAACATGGGTGATGAATGCTCAGATGAGAAAAAGATAAGAGGTTTTTGAGACGAAAGGATTGAGGGCTATATGTGGGTTAAGGAGGGAAGATAGAATCAGAAACGAAAGAATAAGGGGGATGTGTGGATGAAAGAAGGTGTATTAAGATGAGATGGTTTGGGCATATGAGTTACAAAGATGGGAATAGGATGGTGGGTAGAGTGATGAGATCCGAGGTAGAGGGAGAAAGGGGGAGGGAAAGGCCGAGGTGGAGGTGGATGGATGGGGTGAGGGAGATATTGGGGGGAGAGGTTTGAATGTAGACGAAGGTAGAAAAGTTGCGGAGGACAGAGTGAGATGGAGTGCTGTGGTGATGGGGGAAGCGAGATAGAGTGTGAATGTGTGTGTTTGAGCGAACTGTGACGGGCACCACCCTACCAGAGTAGGAAAGGTGAATGGTAAAATCAATATATATATATATATATATATATATATATATATATATATATATATATATATATATATATATATATATATATATATATATATAATATATATATATATATATATATATATATATATATATATATATATATATATATATATAATATATATATATATATATATATATATATATATATATATATATATATATATATATATATATATATATATATATATATATATATATATATATATATATATATATATATATATATATTGTGTGTGTGTGTGTGCATAGAGTGAAAAAAAAGGAAGAAGAGTGAAAGAGTTGGAAATTTAAATAAGTGAAACTATTAAACGGATGAATATGGAACTACTTTTAATTAATATTTCTGTTTTAAATAGGATTGTGAATGGCCAATTTCAGGCCATCATTCTGAATTGAATTTGCATTTTTGCAGCGTGAATTTTGGGGCTTCGTCTCCTTTTTCTTTTTTTTTTTTTTTAATATAAAAAAAGATTTTGAATTGAATTCGTCCTCATAAAATATTTATTGAAAATTCATTTGCTATGCAGGAAAGCAACCGAACGTAAAAATAGGCAAAAATTTATCTCACTCTTTGAAAATATTTTAAATTCTCCAGAGAAAAAAATTCGCTCATTTTCCTTGTAATGAATCTTTCCTTTTATGCGAAAAGGTAATTGTTAATAGGTTTATATTGCAAGAGTTCTTTCTCTCCTTTCTTTGGAATCAATGATCCAATTAAATAAAGTACTCCTAAATTCAGTGTTTCAATTGCATTCATAAAAAAAAAAAAATAATTTAGTTTTACATACTCGTATTTTTAAATTTAAAAGGATAAATGTAACCTTTAATAGAAATTTCACACGAGCAGCACTAAATACTGGCAAAGATTTGCAATAATTTTGCGTAGCCAATAAAAGCTTTTTACAAAGAGGTATTAGTTGCATCACTTTCCTCATATATATATATATATATATATATATATATATATATATATATATATATATATATATATATATATATATATATATATATATATATATATATATATATATATTAGAATATATATATATATATATATATATATAATATATATATATATATATTATATATATATATATATATAATATGGCGCGTCCCGTACTCAGTTGGCAGAGCGCTCGCTTAGCACGCGAGAAAGTTCGAGGCTCGGTCGGGACGTGGGAATTTAGTAAAAGAGGTTAATATTAGTCACTAGTATTTGCATCATATATATAGTCCTCATATATATATATATATATATATATATATATATATATATATATATATATATATATATATATATATATATATATATATATATATATATATAATATATATATATATATATATATATATATATATATATATATATATATATATATATATATATATATATATATATATATATATATATATATATATATATATATATATATATATATATATATATATATATATATATATATATATATATATATATATATATATATATATATGTAAATAATTAAGGTCTGCTAACTCTCTCGCAGATCAGATACATTAAACATCAGAGTTTAAAGTTTGTTACAGGGGAATCGAACCCGGGCCAATAGCACAAAAACATAAAGTTTTAACACTACGCTACTGGCGGCTCAAAAGAGAAATTCAAAGAGGAGGCTTATAAATTCACAAGAGCAATCTCCAAGGACTTCTCCCGACCGCGCTTGAGCGTGAGGCAAATGACCCGGGCTCGGCCCCCCTTTTCATCTCGCAAACTAAAGAGATAGGTAAATAATTAAGGTCTGCTATTTTAATACTAATTAAACGTCAATATTAAAATTGATGTTTAATATATCTAATCTGCGAGAGAGATAGCAGACCTTAATTATTTATCTGTTTAGTTTGCGAGAGGAAAGGGGGGGGGGCCGAGCCCGGGTCATTTGCCTCACGCTCAAGCGCTGTCGGGAGAAGTCCTTGGTAGTTTCTCTTGTGAATTCATAAGCCTCTTCTTTGGATTTCTTCCTTGAACGTAGCGTAGTGGTAAAACTCTATGCTTTTGTGCTATAGGGCCCGGGTTCGATTCCCCTATAGCAAACTTTAAACTCTGATGTTTATATATATATATATATATATATATATATATATATATATATATATATATATATATATATATATATATATATAGAGAGAGAGAGAGAGAGAGAGAGAGAGAGAGAGAGAGAGAGAGAATTAATGTCTGCTAGACTTACTATCTTGAAGGTTGTTGGTTCGAGTCCAATAGCAAACATTAATTTTCTATATAGAAAATAGTCTGTGAGAGGTTATAGCAGACTTTAAAATCTTGTATATGATTGACTGCGAATAATGGACTCGACCTTTGACCCCGTTGCCCTTTACTCGTGTTGCAGTCGGGGGAGTCCTATGGACTTGACGCCGCGAAAGTAAATCGTGGGCAAGTTCCGGTGCGATTCCCTTTTGTACTGCCGTAGCATAGTGGTTAGCGCGCTAGACTTACTATCTTGAAGGTTGTTGGTTCGAGTCCTATAGCAGACATTAATTTTCCATATAGAAAATAGTCTGTGAGAGGTTATAGCAGAATTTAAAATCTATATATATATATATATATATATATATATATATATATATATATATATATATATATATATATATATATATATATATATATATATATATATATATATATATATATATATATTATATATATATATTGAACAACTTTTATCTATTTCTTGTTCAGCAATCTTTTCTCTTCATATCTGTCGAGCGTATTTTGTATTGCTCCAGTTGAAGCTATTTGATATTTTCATTGAATTTTAGGACTTCTTTTAGATCTTTTTCCAGTCTCGAGTTTTTAATTTGGGAAGAGAGACATTTGATACATCTTTCTTTTCATTTCTTGATTTAGATCACAAGTTTAATTTTCTTTTAGGAGGATTTTGAGTTGTCGTTACCTATTTTTCATAAAATCTGGATGACAATTTTCCCAAAAGCTTTTTTAAATTTTATGTCATTACTATTAGTATGGTTTTACCTCGTGAGTTTTGTCGAGCAGTTTTTAAACACTAAGAGGTATTTCTATAGATATGAAGTCCAATTTGAAAATCTTAATAAAATGATATAGGGAAAAATTTTCACTGCCTCTCTAAAAACTTTTTTTTAAAGTTGTCAATATTAATCAAACGATCGAAGAGAAAAGCGGTTGAAAGTTTCAACAGAATTTTAATAAGGCTCAAAACTGCAGGTAACTCCTGTCGCTTTTTTTATATTTTCTTAAAGAATTAGTTTCAAATATTTTATATTTTTTTTATTTATAGATAATTTGTAAAGAAAATATGATATCGGGTGTTCATAAAGGACGCAGACATATTTCCTGCCCTAATATTCGTTAGGTGGCAGAATTGTATTCAAAGAAAGCAATAGAAAAGATAAAGCTAAGCAATAATCTCACTGGGGAGTTCATTCATATGCTTTGAGTTAGTAATGCTGGTCTGATCTATGATGAAAGAAAACAGATTAAATGCTGTGAGATTGAAAAATTATCATTTTTGAAATATAACCTAATAATTTATTTAAAATATTGATTTTGCCATCAACTCTAGCTCCATAAATTATCGAAGTCTCCTTCCCCTTTCAAAGGTCAGAGGTTTGGGAAAGAGGTTGATGGGATTCGTTTAAGAGTGGGTGTTCGTCCCGAATCCTCAAAACAGGAAATTGAATTTATTTTACTCTTTCAATTTATTTTATGGCTCAACTCTTACAATAGAAACAAATATTCTAATTATAGTATAAAAAATGTCACATTACTTGCATAAATATTAAACAAAATATTCGCATTCACATTTTCTTTTGTTTTTGCAAATATAAAAGAAAAAATATTAGTATTCTCAAACGTTAGAAAATATATATTCTGTCAATCTCATATATATATATATATATATATATATATATATATATATATATATATATATATATATATATATATATATATATATATATATATATATATATATATATATATATATATATATATTATTATAATCAGTTTGTTTTATCAACATGGGATTTCATTATAAGCCGATGTAAACAAGTTTTAAGTTGAATTGAAAAGATTAACCTAAAAAAAATCATTGATTTATACGCAATTTCTATCCTTGTTGTTTTATTCTCATTTTTTGAACATTTGCAACGCAAATTAATCTTTAAAGGGAAAAAACTAATAAAAATTATTAATCATTAAGTCCCTTTCTTAAAATGTGATAGAATGACTTTCTTAATTAATTAAAAAGTGCTCCAAAATTGAATTAATTCCTTCCTTGTGACCTTTTTGTGCATAGCTTGCATACCGAAGAGTTCATTGGAGGATTGAAAACCTTTCCATTATTTAGTAAACAATTGAATCTCGTGACGTCAATATCAAGAGTTCTTTCCCACGACAAAGAGATAAGCTCCTTATCTTGAGTGGGACACTTGACGGCAATATCATAAACATGAGTCGGTCTTTGCGTTTGTAATGCTGATTCTGCATACTGTCTCTAAGTATTCATGTTACACACAATTATTACATAATCAATCAAGACTTTCACCTATCTGAAATGAACCCAAGTTAACTTTGGTAAAAATAAAACTTTTTTTAACAAATATTGTTTACAGATCTTGTTTAAAATACTGATTTCCCAAATTAAAATTTCATAATGTGAAAAAATAACTTTTTAAAATTCTAAACGAATATTAAAATCATTTCCTCGTAGATGGGACCAATTTTTTAGTAATGCAATGTGAAACAAAACAACATTTCAAACAATTTTAAACAAGGTTAAAGAAATTGCTTCAACAGTCAAAACCATCATTAATTTAAGACAAAACAGAACTTGCAATCTCTTTTAATTTCAGAAACATTCTTTTTCTTAGAGGTTATAATTAAGATAAATTTGACTATTAGTAAAGGGTGGAGCCAAAGGAATGGATGAAAAAATAGCTGCTTCAACTATTAAATTTTATTTTCTCTTATGCTTATAAGCAAGTAAACTCTTCTCACTAATTTGATATATATATATATATATATATATATATATATATATATATATATATATAATATTATATATAATATATATATATATTAATATATATATATATATATATATATATATATATATATATATATATATATATATATATATATATATATATATATATATATATATATATATATATATATATATATATATATATATATATATATATATATATATATATATATATATATATATATATATATATATATATATATATATATATATATATATATATATATATATATATATATATATATATATATATATATATATATATATATATATATATATATATATATATATATATATATATATATATATATATATATATATATATATATATATATATATATATATATATATATATATATATATATATATATATAATATATATATATATATATATATATATATATATATATATATATATATAATCCTTTAACTTTAAATGGTTTCCCACACTAATTCAAATAGCCTCTTCTAATTGGACAACCTTGGAGCTACTAACCACTGATTTGCCTTTCTAATTGAGGTAGAGAAGACATAACTGTTTCAATTCTTCATAAACACATTTCCTTCATCTGTCTACTCGACAAAATCTTTTACAATTATAAATAACATTTTCGAAAAAATAATTTCATCCCTTCCCTTTTCTTAATATGCTTGGTAACCCTTTTCTCGTTATCTTTCTTGAAAGGATTACATTATATTTTTAATTAAAGCAAATTTCTAAGATGTTAGATCTTCTGATGCATCTTCATAATTTTTTTATACCATCCTAGTTGCTTGCTCTCCACAGGGGCCTTGTTCGCCTTGTTCGCCTTGTTCGCCTTGGTATGGAATATGCATTACATATTTTAGAAGGTGCAATCGAACACTTTTTAGCTCTAATAACTCTCCTACTCTCAATAAATCTCTCCAGTTTTTTTTCTGACATCGAAATGTTTCATCATACTATTTATACCATAAACACTATTCTTCCGAACTCTCTATTCGCATTTCTCCTCCTCTGAGGAGAGCTAATGCGATACGTCAATCTACACAGTCTCATTCTTTCTCTATGTAATTCTCTGATTTCATACTTAACTGACATGCTTATTTTTAAGGTACATTACTTGAAAAGCCTGAACACACTTCCAATGACCTAATTACTTTCGAATGCTGTACATGTCGACCCTTGATTAATCAAATTCTGATATGGATTCCCCAATTCTGGTGGATCCCACTTGACCCCACAATCTCCACACTTCAACCACATTGCTTGGAACCACATAACTCTAATCTTTTGTAATTTTATATTTTTGGTATTCTTTTGTTTTGATTTTTCTTGTAAGGATCACATCTTTCACCTCACTAAATAAACTTCTGTAAGAGGTGTTCTGAAGTGTCTTAAATAAGGAAAACAACATGAATTAAATATAAATATCTAATTTTATTTTTTTTTAAATGGCGTGCTTGTAGGAGTCTAGTACTGCGTTCTCTTTCAAAATTTATTATTCCAGGTTGGTAAATTGGAAAAAAATTTTAAAGGACAATTCTACTTTCAATAGTTTAAAAAATTTAAATGATCTAATTTAAGATATTATAAACCCAGTCGTGAGTTCTTATAGCTTTCAGTTTTTGTAATCAGACTTTTTGCAAGTTGGTGATCCCGTAGTATCAAGAACTCCCAACTTAATGAAAATATGTGAAGCTTAAAAAAATTACCCAGAATTCTTTTTTCTCACTTCTAATTCCTTGATCTGTCTTTCATTCTTTTTTCTTTTCTATTTTAGTCTTGTCTTTTTTTTTGTTTTTTTGTTTTTTTTTTGTTTTTGTTTTATTACAGAACGCCACCACTCAAGGAGGGGGCACACACAAAATGAAGAAAAACTCACTCAAACACACACCTAGCGCGTATCTCTCAGATGGGCACAGACTGAAGCCTTGAGGAATGGAAGATTAATACAGGAGAAAAAATAGATGATGGTAGAGAGTTCCACAGAACAGAGGTGGCTGGAAAGAAGGAGGTACCACAACGGGTTAGCCTGAGGTTTCCTAAATCAACACAAAATTCGTATTAAAGCAGGGCACCCCTTGTGCAACGAGGACGACGCAACGGTGGAGGAATGCGAGAGGCCAATTTCCTCGAGCACCTGCCATTTAGTAGTACCTATAGAAAAGAGATAGTGCGCCAACGTCACGTCGTAGAGATAGGGGATCAAGAGAACTTGAAAGTAGGGGACAGTTAATTAATTAATTTAGCTTTAGCTTTACTCAACCCTGTCCAGAAGAGAGGAGGAGCCGGAGCCCCCCCAAATGTGAGAAGCAGTACTCCATACAAGGGCGAATAAGACCCTTATATATTTGGAGTAACTGCTCAGAAGGAAAAAAATTCTTGCAACCTGAACAGAATTCCCAGCTTCTTAGAGACCGCTTTAGCAACCATTGTGATATGTGGTTTCCAAGACAATTTATTGTTTATGTTAAGACCAAAAATGTTAATGTTATTTACAGGTGAGACAGAAGAGCCAAAGAAGAGGATAGAAAAGTTGGGAGTTGTTTTTGAGAGGGAGATGTGAAGAAGTTGAGTTTTTAAAGAGTTGAATTTCACAAGGTTGCTATGACCCCACCGGGAAATCCCATCCAGATCGGCAAGAATAGAATCGGAAAGTTGAAGACGAGAAGCAACTCAAGAAGCAAAAGAGGGAGCAGATTTGAAATGAGTAGAAGAATGTAGAGTTGAGTCATCAGCATAAGAGTGAACAGAGTTAGAAGTGCAGTTGAGAAGATCGTTAATGAAAGTAAGAATAAGGTTGGAGATAAAGCAGAACCCTGAGGAACACCACAGTTGACAGAAAAGGAGGAAGAGGTCGCTCCATCTACAACTGCCGAAATGGAACATAGATCAGTAAGATAGGAAAGTACGTCACCAGTTGGCCTCGAGCGTCGAAAGCCACACTGGTGATCTGAGAGAAGAGCATGAGACTTCGAATGATCCAAGAAATGAGAGTTGAGGAGAGTTTCAAAAATTTTAGACAGAACACAAGTGAGAGCTATAGGACGATAGTTAGAGGGGTCAGAGCGGCTACCTTTTTTGGTGATCGGCTGAACAAATGTGCGCTTCCAGCATTGAGGAAAAGTATTAGTGTTAAGGCATAGAGAGTAGAGCTGAACGAGTGCAGGCGCTAACTCGGAAGTACACTCCCTCAGAATACGAGGAGGAATGCCATCCGGGCCACTGGACTATCTGACGTTCATAGATTTCAGGATCCCATGCACCCGATCATGATTAACTACAGGTAGAGACATGGGATGACTGAGAGGAGAAGGAGTAGGAGGAGGGATGCCAGAATCGAGCAGGGTGGAATTAGATGAGAAAAGGAGGCCGAAGAGATTAGCCTTTACAGAGGGAGTATTTGCAACAGAACCATCAGAGCGAATAAGAGGAGGAAAGGCAGATTTACAGAAGTTATTGGAGATATTTTTGACAAGAGGCCAGAAATTTTTATCAGTAGGAGAGCCATGGAGGTCAGCGCACTTCCTTTTTGTGAAAGCTCGCTTAGTCCTTCGAAGAACATCCCTGCAACGATTCCGAACTGAATGAAAATTAGCAAGAGTGATAGGAGAAGGAGAGTTTTTCCATTCACGATAAGCAATGTCTCTCTCCCGAAGGGCAAGAGAACAGTTGCCATCGAACCATGGATTTTGAGGAGAAAAAGATTTTAGTTGAAGATGGAATGAATCTGCCCATCCCATCAAGGATCACAGCCCCTTCCTTTTCTGCAGAGACAGAAGCGTCCCCCGAGACAAAGCAAGATTCACTCCAATGATAGTTAGCAAAGAAGCGACGCATTGCCCCCCAATTAGCTCGATTAAAGTGCCAGAAAGTACGTTTAGTCTATTTTTCATCCCTCGTTTATATGCTTTTCTATTTTTGTTAACATTTCTTTTATATTTAAAACTACTATTTTAAGTTTTAAAGCTTCACATATTTTCATTAATCATAAAAAAAAATAAATGAATAAAATTGGTCCAATGATTTTTTGTAATATTAAAATTTTTTTCATTCTATTTTCAGCACTGAAGATGTATTGTAATAAATACGAAACGTTTGCTATAAAATGAATTTATCTGTTTTCTTTGCAGAATATATATATATATATATATATATATATATATATATATATATATATATATATATATAATATATATATTATATATATATATATATATATATATATATATATATATATATATATATATATATATATATATAATATATATAATATATATATATATAATATATATATATA
>SEYY01015643.1:0-20444 GCA_009176605.1 Armadillidium nasatum | reverse complement strand
CATATTCCTGCAACCGTGCTTCGAAATAGGCATAATCCTTTATCGACCAAAATTACTTACATCCAAACTCATTTTTTTTTTATTTTAATTTTCCATTTAAATGCCGAAAGTACGTTGCATAGAAAGATGTATTGCTTCAGAACATATTACTAAATAATTATATTAAATTTCTTTAAATTTTCTTTTAAAAAATACTAAAATATTATATCGAAAAATGTTCAATACCTTTCTTCAACATAATTCTCTAAACTATATATACAATCTTAGGAAGATCATCTCGAAGCCTTAGATCCAGTAGAGCTCTCTCTCTCTCTCTCTCTCTCTCTCTCTCTCTTCTTCTTCTCTTCTCTCCTCTCTTCTATTTCCTTATGATGTTCCTATTATCTTCTTTCCATCTGCTTCCAAGCACATCACTCTCGACGACAGTCATATATATATATATATATATATATATATATATATATATATATATATATATATATATATATATATATATATATATATTATATAATATATATATATATATATATATATATATATATATATATATTATATATATATTAGGATGGAGCGAGACCAAAATTTTTACCGATACCGATACCTAAAATATGCCGATACTTGCCGATACTACTACCGATACCGATGCTTTACTCTTATCCAAAATTTGCCGATACCGATACGATACAGTATCGGAAAATATGCCGATACTTGCGATACCGATACTTACTCCATCCCAAATATATATATATATATATATATATATATATATATATATATAATATATATATATATATATATATATATATATATATATATATATATATATATATATATATATATATATATATTATATATATATATATATATATATATATATATATATATATATATATATATATATATATATATATATATATATATATATATATATATATATATATATATATATATATATATATATATATATATATATATATATATATATATATATATATATATATATATATATATATATATATATATATATATATATATATATATATATATATATATATATATATATATATATATATATATATATATATATATATATATATATATATATATATATATATATATATATATATATATATATATATATATATATATATATGTATGTGTTAATTAATTAAAGTTTTTAAAAGTTGAAAAAATGAATTAGAAAAAATTAAAATTAATAACGAAATGAATAAAATTTATATGAAAGTTTTCGATATTTTGAAGATATTTTCGTACTGAAATTGGCAACAATTAAAGATTTAAGAATAAAAATTGAATGAAAATTTAAAAGTGATTAGGTTAAGGTTTGTTTCATGCCTCAAAATGAATTTAAATCACATTTGGGGAATTTTCCACGGATAAATATTAAAAATAAAATGTATATATATATATAATATATATATATATATATATATATATATATATATATATATATATATATATATATATATATATATATATATATATATATAATATATATATATATATATATATATATATATATATATATATATATATATATATATATATATATATATATATATTATATATATATATATATATATATATATATATATATATATATATATATATATATATATATATATATATATATATATATATATATATATATATATATATATATATATATATATATATATATATATATATATATATATATATATATATATATATATATATATATATATATATATATATATATATATATATATATATATATATATATATATATATATATATATATATATATATATATATATATATATATATATATATATATATATATATATATATATATATATATATATATATATATATATATATATATATATATATATATATATATATATATATATATATATATATATATATATATATATATATATATATATATATATATATATATATATATATATATATATATATATATATATATAATATATATATATATATATATATATATATATATATATAGTATATATATATATATATATATATATATATATATATATATATATATATATATATATATATATATATATATATATATATATATATATATATATATATATATATATATATATATATAATATATATATATATATAGATATATATATATATTATTATATTATATATATTTATATATATATATATAGTAATATATATATATATATATATAATATATATATATATATATATATATATATATATATATATATATATATATATATATATATATATATATATATATATATATATATATATATATATATATATATATATATATATATATATATATATATATATATATATATATATATATATATATATATATATATATATATATATATTTGGACCAGCTGACTTTGACTCAACGCTATGTTTTACCATCGAGAACGCTGAAAGATTTGCGAAATTTTTAGATATGGAAGGTCATTGTGCTGAACAGCTTCCTCAAAGTCTACTTTATTTTTTAAAGGCAACGGTCTTTGATATTAAAGACTGCCGTAATCGAAGCTATGACAAAGCCAGCAACAGAGTGGCAAGTTTAGACGATAAAGAACGATTTAAAGAAATGAATAAGTTTGCGCATTCCATTCTGTGGTTTGCACATTCACTACATTTGGTTGGAAAATTGGAAAATGTTCTGCTGAAAGTTGTCAAGAAGCAATCATTTTCTTTGGAATTGTTGAAAGGCTGTTCACCTTCTTTTCTGACTCTACTTACTAGTGGGGTCTCCTTTCTACTGCCTTATGTGCTGCCGGTACTCATAATAAGTCCCATTTGCCATTTGTGGAAAGATTGTCCGAGAGAAGGTAGGTGGTCGGCTCGGGCATTTGCAACAAAAGCACTATTACTCAGCTTTTCTGCAATAAAACAGATAAAAATGATAAGAAGGCAGAGTGTAATCAACAGGCTTATAGCCTACTTTCAACCATGATGAAGTTGGAAACAAGAATAATGATCCTACTGTAGGATCAAGTATTACTAGGGCCTCTTTGCAATTTTCTGACCAAGTTATGAATACATCTTGTGCACTCTATGAATCTCTGAGGGTGTTTGTTCAAGCTATGAGGTCTATTTTTTGCAGACATAGAGCAAAAGGCCAAGAATCTGACGAAGTGTGAACTTTATCAAGATCTTGCTTCTCATATTGGCATTATTACTCTAGAGCAGTGGTTCCCAACCTTTTTTTCCTTCCGTACCCCTTCATAATGTTTATTTTCGTGCACACCAATATATATATATATATATATATATATATATATATATATATATATATATATATATATATATATATATATATATATATATATATATATATATATATATATATATATATATTATATATGTATATTTATATATAAAAGAACAATAATTTAATTTCTATTTGATATTCTGTAATCTATATTGAATTATTTTTTCCTTTTACATTCTTTTTTAATTAATCCATTATTTTTTTGTGTACCCCAATCGATAGCAGGCGTACCCCAGGGGTACGCGTACCCCAGGTTGGGAACCGCTGCTCTAGAGCAGTGTTCCCAACTTTTTCAATCTAGCTCACCCCCCTCCTCTCACACACTTTCGGACATACACTTTTTTATTTTGGTAATATATATATATATATATATATATATATATATATATATATATATATATATATATATATATATATATATATATATATATATATATTATATATATATATATATATATATATATATATATATATATATATATATATATATATATAAGGGCGGCTTGTGACGTGGTTGCAAATTTGTTCAACCACCAATATATGCAACTAACTATTGTACAACTGTTGTTTATTACTTTTTATTTCTTTATTTTTTTAATAGGGTTAAATATTTAATAAATGGCATCTTATTATAATAACACTCCAATTAAGCGTTATTTAATGTAAAAAAAAATAAAAAATAAAAAATCAAAAAAAAAAAAATCTTATACACTTTTGATTAGTTATTCCAAATGAAGAAAATACTGTATGGTTGCAAAAATTTTCTCATTTTATATAACTGACGAGAGAATTGTGAGTGCACGCTTGCAGCTCGAGAGTTTCTATTAGTACAATGTGGTTGCAAATGAAATGCAGCAGACCGTACATACTTTCGTTTATAGTGCAAGAAACATCTTGAAAGATATTTTAAGTAAAGTATACATATTTCAATTTTTGTTCTTCACAGTTTAGAATATTTTTATATTTATTATTATCATTATACTTAATAATAAAAATAATAATTATAATAATAGCAATAATAACAATAATAATAATAATAATAATAATAATAATAATAATAATAATAATAATAATAATAATTTATTATTATTATTAATATTATTATTATTATTATTATTATTATTATTATTATTATTATTATTATTATTATTATTATTATTACTATACAAATAAGTTTTCATTGTACAAAGGTTCATCAATGTTCTCGAGCAAAAAGTTCCTTCTTGACCATAATATGCATCTAAACCGACAAAATTATATAGGTTAATTTTTATTTCAATCTCAGTATGTATGCTACGTATAATATTGTTATCCACACGTTATGTTACGTATAATATTGTTATCCATACTCCATCAATCTTGTTTTCTGTACGACAAATAAAAGCCAAATCCACAGAAGCAAAGTTTCTCGTTGTAAATGGTGTAGAGAGGATGTACTTGTTTATTTTCCAAAAAAATTTTTTGCCTGATATATATAAAATATTTAGTTTAATTAAAGGAAAGTAGATAGAAATTTTTAGAAATTTTTTAAAACTTTTTAAGATGAATGGGTTACGGTATAAATATACACACATATATATATATATATATATATATATATATATATATATAAATATATATATATATATATATATATATATATATATATATATATATATATATATATATATATATATATATATATATATATATATATATATATATATATATATATATATATATATATATATATATATATATATATATATATATATATATATATATATATATATATATATATATATATATATATATATATATATATATATATATATATATATATAATATATATATATATATATATATATATATATATATATAATGGTGAACTCGCCTTCCAATTTCTATCTTGAGCAATTGGTGCATCTCCCTACCCGTATCCCTGATCGCCTTGGTGATGAACCCAACATACTTGATCTTTTCCTAACTTCTTATCCTTCTCCTTACACTGTTAAACTCCTTTCTCCTCTGGGTTCATCCTATCACCTTCTTATCTCTGTATCTTGTCCTGTTTCTTCAAGTCTTCCGCAAGAACGGCCCCCGCCTTCGGCGAGGAGACGTTTTGGCATTTCGGTGCCACTAACTGGTCTGACTTGCGGTTGTACTTCTCTGATTTTCCATGGAATGATTACTGTTTCCATGGGAGGGGTCCCTCTGAGTGTGCAGAGCGCATAACCGAGGTGATTCTCTCTGGCATGGAGGTGTTCATTCCATATTCTTTCCCTTCTACTAAACCTACAAACCTTGGTTTAACTCTGCTTGTTCTCGTGCTATCTGCACAGGGATGCTGCCTTCAGGGATTACCGTCGTCTTCAAACTCCAGAAACTCATGCAACTTATATTTCATCCCGGAATCGTGCAAAATCTATCCTTCGTAACACTAAAAACTCCTTTTCTCCGTAGAAAAGCAACAATCTTTCTGGTTCTACTTCCTCACGACCTTTCTGGCATTTTGCAAAAAATGTCAACTCTAACTTTGCTTCTTCCTCTTTCCCTCCTCTAGTATCTTCTGACGGTACAACTGCCGTTTTGCCTTCTTTTAAAGCTGAACTCTTCGCTCAAACTTTTGCTTCTAATTCAACCTTAGACGATTCCGGAGTGTCCTTCTCCTTCAACCCCCTCCAACTCATTTATGCCTAGAATTATAATTTCTTCTAAAGACGTCATTTCTGCTCTCTCTGAGCTTAACACTAAGAAGGCATACGGTCCTGACGGTATCCCTCCTGTGGTTCTCAAAACTTGTGCTTCCGAGCTTGCACCCTGCCTTGGTAAACTTTTTCGTCTATGTCTTTCTACTTCAACCTTCCCTTCTTGCTGGAAACGTGTGCTCATTCAGCCTGTGCCGAAGAAGGGGGACCCCTCTCAATCCTCTAACTATCGTCCCATTTCTTTAACCTCCGTTCTTTCTAAAATTTTTGAATCTATCCTTAACAGGAAGATTTGGAAACATTTCAATTCTTCTAATCTTATCTCTGATCGCCAGTATGGCTTTCGTAAGAAACGCTCTACTGGTGATCTCCTTTCCCTTCTCTCTGACTCTTGGTCCTCCTCTCTTCGGCATTTCGGTGAATCTTTTGCTGTTGCGCTAGACATATCGAAAGCTTTCGATAGAGTCTGGCACAAAGCTTTGATTTCCAAACTTCCCTCTTTCGGAATCTATCCTTCTCTCTGTGAGCTTCTCTCTGATTTCCTTTCCGGTCTTCTATAGCTGCAGTTGTAGACGGCCACCGTTCTTCCATTAAATCTATTAATAGTGGTGTTCCTCAAGGATCTGTCCTATCCCAACACTTTTTCTACTTTTCATTAATGACCTTCTTTCTGTTACTTCATCTCCTATCCACTCCTATGCTGATGACTTCACCCTTCATTACTCTTTTCAATTTGAAAGGCGCCCCTCTCAACAACAGTTACTAGATGCAAGGAGGGTTGCCTTGGAGCAGCTGACCTCTGATCTATCTCGTATTTCAAATTGGGGCAGAGAGAACATGGTTGTTTTCAATGCCACCAAAACTCAATTCCTCCATCTCTCTACTCGACACAATCTTCCACACAACTATGATATCTTCTTCGAAAACACTCAACTCAGACCTTCATCTGTTCTTAATATTCTTGGTGTTTCCTTTTCTCGTGATCTTTCTTGGAAAGATCACATTACCTCTCTTTCTAAACAAGCTTCTAAGAGGTTAGGTGTTCTGAGGCGCCTTCAGTATTTCTTCACTCCACCCCAGTTGCTTGCTCTGTATAGGGGTGTTGTTCGCCCTTGTATGGAGTATGCATCACACATCTGGGGTGGTTCCACTCACACAGCTCTCCTGGAAAAGGTAGAGTCTAGGGCTTTTCGTCTTATCAACTCTCCTGCTCTCACTGATTCTCTCAAATCTCTTTCTGCCCGTCGAATTGTTGCGTCACTCTCTCTATACTATCGCTATTACAATGGACACTGCTCTTCTGAACTCTCTCGTCGCATACCTCCTCCACTGAGAAGGGCTCGTGCGACTCGACTTTCTACACAGTCTCATCCTTTCTCTGTCCAACCCCAGACTTAACCGCTATGCTAATCTTACATGTACTCTACTGGTAAGTCTGGAACACACTCCCTTCTTCTATTTTTCCAACTTCCTATGACTTACACACTTTCAAACGTCGTGTATCGGGTCACGTCGGCCTTTAATATGACCAGGTTTCCGTCTTTCCCACTAACTCTGGTGGAACTTTATTAGCCTCTGGCCTTTGCCCACCAGAGGTGATAAAAAAAACATATATATATATATATATATATATATATATATATATATATATATATATATATATATATATATATATATATATATATATATATATATATATATATATATATATATATATATATATATATATAATAAATCATACATTCTAAGTCGGCTGATAACATACTTGATCTTTTTCCTAACTATCCTTCTCCTTACACTGAAAACTAATGTCTGGCTTATTGGACTAGAACCAGCAACCTTTAAGATGGTAAGTCTCGCTCGTTGGCCACTAGGTTATGGCTGTTCAAAAGGAAATTACATTGGAACTGCTCATGATCTACAGTCATGACGTCAATCCCAAAGTTCTTCCTCGACCGTAACTCAAGCAAAGGGCGACGAGGTCAAAGGTCGAATCGCTCACTCGCAGACAGTTATATCATACATTTTAAAGTCTTCTATAGCTCTCACTTGTAGCGGTAAACGGTAGAAGGAATGACAGGAAGGGAAACAGCAGGAAAAGGGCCGACAATATCAGTGTGCACTGTCTCAAAGCGCTGTGTTGGGATTTGTATGCCGTTGCACCTTGGAAACCTTAACACATAGGCGGATGTTTTTATCTAAGTTGGGGCAAAAATAACTTGCCTTAATGAGCCTAAGGGACGCTTTGATCTCAGGATGGGATATGCTGTGAGGATCGTCAAACAGCTTCTTCCTGATATAAGTAACAAAAAAAAAATAAATAAATAAATAAAAAACAGCGTGGATGAGGTGTTGATGCGTCACACCACACTGAGAGATTGCCGGACAAAGAGAAAGACTTTTAAGCTTGTCTCTTAGAGGAGGGAATTCTTAATCGTAGATTCTGACAAAAATGATAGGCGTCTTCTCGTATGCGCGACTGAGTAAAGTTGTGTCACTTTTCAAAGATAAACGCTGCTGCTTAAGAAGCTCTGTTATAATGAACAAAAAGTTGCTTTAACTGCTTTTAATGACAACCTGTCACCCTCCTACCTCCCCTTTTCGCCTTAGAGCTCCCAGAGGGGATGTACCGCCCACTTTGGGAATCGCTGCTCTAGAGCTTGTAGAGTTACAACTTTACCGTTTGATAAATGACAATTCTTTGGAGTCTTGTTTTCCAAATGTAGAAATCATCACTAATGGTAACCAACTGCAGTGAATAACATCATTTTCAAAACTGAAACATAAAAAATGAATTAAAGAACACCTTCGGTCAGAAGAGTTTGAATATTCTCACACTAATGAGCGTTGAACATAAACTTCTAAGTGAAATGGATACACTCTATATCATCAACAAATTTGCTCATGCTAAATGTAGAAATATTTTTATTAAACAATAAATGATAACTGTGTTGTTACTTTGATAATGATAAATACTATGCAAATTAAAAATGCATGTGTTCAAATATATTTGTGTATTTTTTTCTTTTTATATAGGACCCCTTCCTTAACATATGCTACAGACCGCGCACTAGCTTAATCCAGCCCTGCCCCTCTTTATGGAATTCCTTTCTCAGTCTTCCGGTCTCTTCCCCCTTTTGAATTTACCTACTTTTTACTTACATTCAAACCAATTTTATTCTTACTATTTCTTATTTCATTGTCTCATGTCCCTCTTTTAAAGAGGCTGTAAGATATTTACAACAACTAAGCTCTTTATCATTTTCACCTATCACATATTTTTCTTTTATCTGATCCCTCATTTCATTTTTCAACAGAGAGAAGACCAATCAATTATATTAGTCGTGCGTTTACAATATGACTGTACAAAAATCATTCATCATACATACGTGAGTACTTAAGAATACGAGTTGGTCTTACAAGTTTGTATGCTAAACCCTATGACGTAATCCATTAACCATCATGGCTCTTTTCTACAACATTGATTCTCGTTGCCTTCTTGAATTTTCACCAAGGGTTTTTTTTCATCTCCATAATGATTCCTCATCTTCGTTTCTTCGACTCAATCTCGAAATTTTAAGCACATACCTTCTTTTTGTTTTTCTTCATTCATGACGTTATGATCACGTGACATTGTGCCTACACTGTAAAAATTGTCCTAACGAATCGTTGGTACAAGTGGCAAAAATATTAACAAATATTTTCAGTTATTTTCTTTTTAGAAAACAAATCTGTGAAGAGACTTTCCTATGCTTAAAATTTCTTTTTCCTGTTGAAAATTTTACTAACATTTTTGCCACTTGTTCCAACGATTCGTTAGGATAATTTTTTAAGTGTACCAACACTTACCATGGTTTAAATCTTCAGCTATTTTCATCATCATGGATAACATCAAACGAACTATTATCTTATATTTGCAACTTAAAATTATTTTATTTCAGAAGAAAGACAGAATTGTACATCATACCTCGTGAGAAATTTCGAAACAGGAAATGACCTGAAGGTATCATTAAATGCATATTAGAACCTCCATGTATATTTTTTCTCATATTCGATTATATTCGTATACTCAGAGTATCTGAACCTGATTTGTACTTGTGGTGTCGTTTCTATGATGGCTTCCTGTTACTCATACTTCATGGTAATATATATGAAATCATAATTTCATATTACATATATACTGTACAGTATTTATATTACATAATAAACATTTCTTACAGTACATGTGTCTAATTTTCACGAATATAATCCTCTTCTCTATGATATCATCACATCAAGCTAATGATTCGTGTACTTTATTACAAAACAATTATTCACATATAGCACATTTAATCGTTTTCTCAGTTCTAATCTTCTATGAGTACTATGTCAGGTCAGATATTCATGACGTCATACACATCTTTGAACCAAAATAACGCTTTATTATTTTCTTAACTAAGCTACTTCATTAATCGGAAACAAACAATCCCATGACTTCAATTCTCTATTCTTTTGTGGTTTCTTTTCTTTTTTATTTATATATTAATAATAGATTTTTTTTGTACCAATCTTATTTTATACTGAAATCATCACAGAATGACGTTATATTCATTTCATTTGATGGATTATAAATAAGTTATTCTCCATGTCGTGTAATAATCATGTATCTATAGTATCTGAGTTCAATTTTCATGAATGTGACGTCATACAATGATTATCATTTACCAATTATTTAATATATTACTTGTTATATTTGCAAGTATTTTCACAGTACGGTGAAAATTTTTCTCACGATCTTTATCATAGAATATAGTCAAAAGGTGTAATTTAGGCATGAAGAAGCAGGTCTTTTCTAGCATTTCAGGGTAAGCAACACCTTTTCCTCAGTAATTTCTAAACATCTTCCTCCTCATTTAGGTTTCAAACACATGTTCTTTGAATGAGGATGAGTGTAGGTGTCACTTCATCAGTATCATTATATATTTCTTGTTCTTACAAAGTCCATTACAAGACAGTACTTATGCTCTCACATGCTGTTAAGGCTCGATTGCACTGGGCGAGTTTGCAACCCAGCGCGTAGAGAATTTACTAGAAACGTGTAAGTTCACTCAGTGTAATATACCCCAGCGAGTAAAATAGGAAAAACTTGATCACTTAAAGATGGGCATTGGGTTTTTTATATATAAATCTCCAATATCCTACGATCAAGAAAAGAACGTGCATGTTGAGAGATATTAGAAGAAGAAAAAGGGTGGGTATCCCTTTGATCTTTTATGGTAGAGTGTTCAGAAGAGCAAAGAGGAAGGTTAGTTCTAAAGGAAATTCCTCTATGCTTATCAATCCTCACTTTTAATTGTAGACCAGTTTGGCTTACATATGCCGCACTTAAATAAATTAATAAGGATTTGAGAAGCATTGGTTGAGGTTAATTGTGTCTGAAGAAGTACGAATTGAGAGGGAGTTATAATTTAAACAAATAAACTAGCATTGGAGGAATGTAGTTTCAGGCTTAGCAAGAATATTTCTATTAAGTTGAGATGTAAGTGAACCTATATACGAAAGTTTTAAGTATATTTTTGGTTTAGGCACAGTAGGAAAATGAAGAGAGTGTCCTAAGATATTAGTTAGAAACTCGTTAATCCTTTTTTCCACTTAGAACTTTGGTAATAAATTAAAATAAAAAATATTTTAATAAATTCCATCTTTGTATATATATATATATATATATATATATATATATATATATATATATATATATATATATATATATATATATATATATATATATATATATATATATATATATATATATATATATATATATATATATATTGCTTTTTAGTTGTCTTTTTTTTTTTTTTTTATTAGTGAGCTCATTTGCCAAGTAATAAATAATGAACAAATATAACTAATTAATTAACTTAAGTAAATTATTTAAATTTTTATTTTTTCAAAAATTACAAAAAGCTATTTTAAATTTTTTTTTTCTCTGAAAATAACGAAAATGGGACTGATAGAACCAATTCACTGTATTTGAATTTTAAATTTTAAAGAAAACGAGTAAACTATATTATATTATTTTTAAAAATTTTATGGTTCTGTGATGTTATTTTATTATTATTATTATATTATTAACATATATATTAAAATAAAATAAAAATATTTAATTTTAGAGTTGGAACTGTCTCTCAGCAATAAAATTTTGAAGAAAAATAAAACATTAATTTGTATAATTAGAAAAGAAGTAAATAAAGAGTTAGTTAGAGCTTTGAATACAATTTTAAATGTAAGTGAATTGGTTCGGTTAAATCTATTTTTACACACAAAAAAATTCATCTTTGGGGAAAACAAAAAAGATTCTGAAGTAGATTGCTGAGTGTTGCACATTTCAATCCTAATATTTATATTTCTCTTTGGTTCCTTTTTTTTTTATTTACCTCTACGGTACTATATAATTCTATGGAACAAGTTAACTACAAAAAAAAAAACTTTTTTTGAATAAGTTTATTTTTATAAATACTAAATAGCTTATATTAATTATTTTTTTTTTTTTATTAAATGAAATTTGTGATTAATAAGGGTGTTGCGTCACATCTCGTACAACTTTAAAAAAAATAATAATAAAATAAATAAATAAATAAAAAATAAAATTAAAAAACATATTTCTATAGAAATTTTTAAATTAAAAAAAATTTATGTAACTCCCCCCGCCTTTTACAGTAAATATCTAACGCAAGAATTGAAAAGTAAAAGAGTGTTTCAGGTTTCAATAATTTAGTAAAAAGTATCGTTGGACGTTGATAAATTTATTCCCCCACCCCGATAAAATGACTAAATTTAAACTAATTTTAATTCATTTTCTTTTTTTAAAATTCTTTTATGATATTCTGAACTTTAAAATATGAAGACGGTGACGTTATTTAAAAAAAAAAAAAAAAAAAAAAAAAAAAAAAAATCACGTTAAAAAAATCAACTGATTTATTTAATTTGATATTATTATTATGACTATATATAACAATATATATACTATATATATATATATATATATATATATATATTATATATATATATATATATATATATATATATATATATATATATATACTATATATATATATATATATATATATATATATATATATATATATTATATATATATATATATATATATATATATATATATATATATATATATATATATATATATATATATATATATATATATATATATATATATATATATATATATATATATATATATATATATATATATTATATATATATATATATATATATATATATATATATATATATATATATATATATATATATATATATATATATATATATATATATATATATATATATATATATATATATATATATATATATATATATATATATATATATATATATATATATATATATATATATATATATATATATATATATATATATATATATATATATATATATATATATATATATATATATATATATATATATATATATATATATATATATATATATATATATATATATATATATATATATATATATATATATATATATATAGTCTTCTTTTTGGGTAAAATAAGATACTATCTTATGTCTAAGTTTAATACAACTCTGTGATTGGAACCTGAAATTATGAACATCATTAATTATATGGAAAACACAAATGAAATTAATGATTATAATAATAATAATAAATATAGGAATACAAAAAAATATTAAATAAAAACATTCAATAATAAATGAATCAGACAAGACTCAAAATAATCCTACAATAATAAATGAAAATGATAATAAAATAAGAGTAGAAATACAAACTGAAATCATTTAAATGCTTACATGCAAAAAGAAAAGAATTGGAAAGGACTTTAAATGACCCAGCAAAAAAGGTCACATATACATGCATGTATACATAATATGAATGAATTCTAATATTCAAATATATAAATAGACATGCTTGATCACCAAAAAATTTAAATCAGTAAATGAATGTGGAAGGGTTAAAGCTAATCTAGTACCAAAATGAAAATAATGACAATAAAATAATAAAATTAAAATTCTAATATTGGTTAAAAGTCAGAGAGAGAGAGAGAGAGAGAGAGAGAGAGAGAGAGAGAGAGAGAGAGAGAGAGAGAGAGAGAGAGAGAGAGAGAGAGAGAGAGAGAAGAAAAAGAAAAAAAAAACGCTAGTTTATGTTAATAACAATCATATTGATCAATAATAATAATAATAATGATAATAATAATAATAATAATAATAATAATAATAATAATAATAATAATAAAATAATAATAATAATATAATAATAATAATAATAATAATAAACAATAACAGTAGGAAAAAAATGAAAATAATGATAATAGTTTGACAAAATTTTCTTTAAAACTTTCATCTTAATCTCAATGAAGATTTTAAACCAATATTTTTTAAATAATACAAATAATGGTCTTATTATGACATGAAAAAAAAAAAAAATTAAAGATCAGAGAAATATCTTACTCCTCCAGTACGTCCTATGCTTTTTGAACAACTGGAGTATTATCTACTTTTTGTTAAATCGAAAATTCTTAACACTGTTTCAGGAAATAGTCAGTTTTTATTTTATGTAACATAAAAATTCGGATTTTTAATATAATACAATTAATAAAGTTAATATATATATATGGAGTAAAGTGTATTGATAATAATTGCTTTTTGTAAATATAATTTAATTAAAATAATATCGATAAAAATAAGGATCGATATCGGGTATTTCGAGATCGTGAATGCCCAATGCCTATAGATATCGATATAATAGCATCAGATATTCGAACGAAAAAAACCGGTAAACAACACAGTTAAAAATTTGTGACTCTGTAAATTGAAATTATTATACAAAATAAAATATTAAACAGTGATAACATTTCAATAAACCCACTGTACATATGGTTTAATTAAGATAAGAAAAAAATTCTAAAAAGGTAAGAATTAAACATTTATTTATATAGACGAATTAGGTCTGACTTCACACCCTAAAGCTATCTACGATCTAAGGCTACAAAGCCTCATAAGCAAGCCTAAAATTTTGCCTTAAATTTTGCAAGTGGTTGATTCCCAGTAATGTGGCAATATAGAACGAAAATAAATAAATAAATAAATAGAAAATTTTTAAATAAGAACATAAATAAACAGTCATACAGAAAAAATTTTTTTTTACAAAGGCCTAGACCTACATCGTGATAGCAAATTCGCGTGCAGAAATTATAAAAAACTAAGAAATAAAACAAACCAGAAATTAAATTTACAGTAACTGTGTTTATGAAGTATTAAAAGAAATTTTTTTGGAAATTTTAAAAATATTTTAGACTTAAATCTGAAGTGAAATAGGGCCAACTTACTCTAGCATCTAAATTGCTTATTATGCAGAATTTATCTCCCATACTATTGAACTAAAAAAACAGTGTTTATGGGAAATTAATGGTACTTTTAAGAAAATTTATATTACTTTAAGCCTAGTATTGGAAATATAAATAGAACAAAGTTACTCTACATTATAACACCAAATTATGGTAATTGTTTAGTTTGTACTATGCAAAGTTTCATAAGTTTACATCAATAATAGGTGCAATGAAAAGTGATTTGTAGTGAAAAGTGCTTTAGTAACTGTGATTTTAATAAAATAAAATAACATTTAAATAAAATTTTGGAAACAGTAATAATAATAAAGCTAAATAAATATATAAATAAATAATGAATTAATAGAACTTCTAGCCTAACCTGATAAATTTTATGCAGCATTGTTGTTCTTTTGTGTAGAAATTAATAGACATTTTATGAAAATTTCAATTGCCTTAGCCTAACCTGGAAATACGCAGGCTAAGCTATTCTATACAACGTACAGGGTGATACTTTAGAATAGCGTGCATAAATTATAGTGACAGTGAATTGGTGAACTTTTATATTTAATAAAATATAACATTTAAGTAATATTCGAAAACAATTAATAATAATTAAAATAAATAAATACATAAGTAAATAATTAAATATATGGGTGCTAGAACAGTCTAACCATAAAGAAGAAATTAAATTGAAACAACCCACTTACTGTTTTGAAAAAAAAAAAAAAAAAAAAAAAAAAAAAAAAAAAAAAAATAAAAAAAATAGATAAAAATAAAAATATAGTAAGGACGATATAACAATTCTACGATGCCTTCAAGAAAAAATAATAGAAATAGGCATAACAATAACAACATTTTAGAGCCTTCGGCTTCTGGCATTTCAATAACTCCCCTGGAAGATGATACTGAAGCTCGAGCTAATGAAACCAATAACAGAGGCACAGAAAGGCCAATTCAACGAACTTCAGAAAGAAATTCTTCCAGTGAAAGTTCATCTCCCAGAAGTCCGTCACCTCAAAAATAGGAAAACTCTTACTACACAAGAATTACCAAAATTTGATAAAAGGAGACATTAGAAAAGTTGGTTGAACAAAAGTAGAATGGCTTATTCCTGCTTTATTTTGTGAATAAGCCTATTGAGAGAACTCAACTTATCGGACCATTGTTACCAGCTGCCATTATATCCAAAATTCAACCACCTTTAACCGAAAATACTTACGACGAGTTGAAAAAAGTTTTGCGAGCTACATATGCTCCTTCGGCCCGGGAAAGAGTTACAGACTTGTTTCAACAGAAATTAAAACCTGGTGAAAAACCCTCAGAATATTTGAATCGAATAAGGGTGTCACTTGGAGATTCTGCATTCGAAAGTATGATACAGAATAATGAAACAGTCGCAAAAGAAATGTTCTTACAAGTATTACCTGAGGATATTGCAGCAATGCTCGAAGTATTAACAGGAGATTTATCAATTTATAAAATGGCCGAAGCTGCTGACAAGTATATGAGTCGCAGAAGCAGAATTGCAGCAAACCCTTATCATAATGAATCTGTTAATGCCATATCCCCTTTTGCTACAAGAACCAGAGAACTCACACCTCCACCTTCAAATTCTTTCCTTGCCCGCGAAGTGGCTAAACTTTCCACTCAAGTTGCAGAGGCTATTAAAAAGATAGACGACTTTTCAACAAAGCTTCATAAAATAGATATAAGAGTAACAAGACTTGAAGATAGTCGAACAAGAGGTTACTCAAATAGGGGCAGATCACCTTCAAGTTATAGACCAGAAGGTGCTCTTTGCTACTATCATTACAAGTTTCGAGAAAAAGCTACAAGATGCCAAGGAGGTAGCTTGTCGATGGGCACCCAGGGAAGCCCAACTTTCAACTTCAGGACCATCTCCTTCAACCCCTCCGGGAAACGGATCTTAGGGGCTAACATCAGCCCCTCAAAAAAGAAATTAAAAGTGAAATTTAAAAATAAAGTGAAGTGTATAATAGTTAGTGATAAAAGTGTTAATATTAAATATGAAAAATTAAGAAAGGAAGAAGGTAAAAGCTACTCCCAGGCAAATGAGGTTTATACTATTGCAAATAATGATACTAATTCATTGCATACTTTTATAAATAAGGTAAATTATAACAATGCTCAACTTCATGGGAATGAGATTGCTACTACTGATTTAAAACCATCTGTTTTAAACGAAAGAGTATCTCAGTCTACTGAACTTGAGCATTGTTCTGAGTATAATAGTTTTAAAAATAAAAATCTGCATTCACAACATGGTGAAAGGCCAGTCTTTGAACAAGAGCCATCAGCTCTTTGCAAATATACTGCGATGCCAGTTGAAAATGCAAATTTTTATAAGGGTACAATGACTCCAAAAATTATGAATGTTTTAAATATGTCTAAACCCAATTTACAATTAAACAGTCTATACCGTATTTTTGATGCTAACTCTAAAGAGTTATATGTGATAGATTGTGGAAGTACAGTATCCATTATTAAGGCTTCAGCAGAATATAAAAAAGAACCTATTGGTTTTCTTACTGCTGCTAATGGAACTCAAATAAACATATATGACGTTGAAACAAAAAGGTTAAATTTTTTATTGCGTAGAGATTATGAACATACATTCTTAATCTGTGATGTAATTAGTAATATTTTAGGAATAGATTTTTTTTCATAAATATAACTTTTTAATAGATTTTAGTAATCATACAATTATTGATGCTAAGACAAAAAGCTCTTGTGATGTAATTGTAGGAAATGATGTGGAGTCTGTGCCCATAAAAAGAATTGATCATTTTGTAAATGTTACTCTATCTCCCAAATTGCCTTCCGCGCCTTCTCTTTATTCTAATCTATTATTTAATTTTAAGGAAATATTTACTGATTTATATTTAAATAATAGCTCAGAGTTATGTAATAATGGTAGTACAATGGTAAATGAAAATATACTTAATGGTAAAAATAATGCTGGGGGTAGCAACATAAACAATTCTTCCTGTAGGTATAAAAATAATAAAATTAAAAATAGAAGTGAAATAAATAATAGTGATAGCAGTGAATATACAAATAAAGTGTTAAAATTTCCCCTTACACCCGCAGAATATGAGGCCTTAAAAGAGTTAGTCCCATATAAATTTGAGGTAAGAGGACCTCCAATAAATATAAAAAGCAGAAGAATCTCGACATGCCTATATGACAAAGCTAAAGTGGAGATAGGCAGGTTAGTTAATGCTGGGGTCTTATCTCCTTCACATTCACCATGGGGGTTTTCCAATTTCCGTTTTGCCAAAACCTTCAGGTGGAGTCCGCATTGTAGCTGACCTGAGGCTTCTTAACAAAAGAGCAGTTCGTGACAATTTTAGTTTGCCAAATTTAGGGGGATTTTTCAAACATACTTGCTGGTGCAAAAGTTTTTTCTGTCCTTGATCTCAAGAAGGCCTTCTATAATTTAAAAGTTCACCCCGATTGTAGAAAGTTTTTAACAATTAACACTCCATATGGAAGTTTTTCGTATAACAGTATAGTTGAAGGTTTTCATTCTAGTCCCACCAGTTTCACTAAATATATCTCTTTAATTCTTTCTCGTATTCCTAATATTTTCATCTATATTGATGACATCCTAATTGCTACTCCAACTCATGAGGAGCATTTAAAAGTCTTAGAAATGGTATTTGATAGGTTAAATTATTTTAATTTAAAACTAAGTGCAGATAAGTGCAAAATTGCCCAACCAAAAGTTACATATCTTGGTTTTGATGTGTCGGAAGGTTTTATGCTTCCTAGTGAGGATAAAAGTCTTTCTATATTAAACATTCCAAAACCTAAGACTGTTAAGGATCTACGTTCTTTTTTAGGAAGTATAAACTATTTCAGATCTTCTCTTCCTGGAATTTCTAATACTATCTCTCCTCTTCTTTCATTTCTAAAAGGTGCTCCATACTCTCAAAGGAGAGTAAAATGGAATCCTGAAGCTGAAGAAGCATTTAATCTAGCAAAACTTACTCTTAAAAATGCTACTCCTTTGGGGTTTCCTTCTAATAGTGCCAAAATATCAATTTTCACAGATGCCAGTCAGACAGCCTTGGCTGGTGTAGTAGTTTCTACCGAAAATGAAAAAACTGTTCCACTTGGATTCTATAGTTATAAATTAAACCCAACTGAAATGAGCTATAGTATTTTTAGCAAGGAACTCCTTGCCTTGGTTAAAACTGTAAAAAAATTTCAACATATCGTAGAAGGACGAAAGGTAGATGTGTTTTGTGACAATCTCTCAGTCACACAGTCACTTAAAAAAGAGACTGATGCTAATCACTTGCTTGCAAGGGAGCAGCGTTACCTAACTTTCTTGTCTGAATATGATTTGAACATAACTCATATCAAATCTGAAGAAAATATTATGGCTGATTATTTGAGCAGAAATCCTGCTGAGCAGCCAACTCCCAGTTCACTGAAATTACCAGCTCCTTCAAATACTGCAGAAAATGCAGATGCAACAAGCCATTCACTCCAACTTGGAAGAGAAGACACTGTTACAGAAGTCCTTCCTGAAGTAAACTGCGATGAAGCATTGGTCACACCAGAGCTTTCTCCACAGCAGGATTCTTTAATAGAGGATGACTGTCCTTCACTGTCATCTATTTTCCATATTTCATCCTGTGAAGTGTTTAAACTATTTCAGTGTAAAATTGATTATAAAGAACTTCAAAAAGCACAAGAAACAGATGTGCAACTTCAAAAATATTTAAACAAGCAAGAAAATACTAATCTCAAGCTGACCAAGCGAAACTATTATTATAAAAATGACCTACTGTCTTTGGTTGTCGATGAATCTATTCAACTTTCACCTCGTGTCTTTGTTCCTGAATCTTTCATTATACCTGTTATTTCTTATTCGCATTCACTTGGGCATTTTGGAGTCAAGAAAACTTTGACATCTCTTAGGAAGCGCTTTGTATGGAAGGATATGCCAAAATACACAAAGCAGTTTGTTCTAAGTTGTGATTCATGTCAGAGATCTAAATCATTACGCAAAATAAGCCCACCATATGAATCTTA
>SEYY01015642.1:5000-13579 GCA_009176605.1 Armadillidium nasatum | reverse complement strand
TCTCTCGTGCGACACGCCTTTCTACACAGTCTCATCCTTTCTCAGTTTAACTCTCTGACCCCCAGACTTAACAGCTATGTTCAACTCTTACATGTACTCTACTGGTACAGAATGGAACACACTCTCTTTATCCATTTTACCAACTTCCTATGACTTACGTACCTTCATGTCGACCTTTAACTTGATAAATTTCCGGTATTTCTCCAACTTGAGGTGGAAAGTTTTAGTGGGCTTCGTGCTTTTACCCACCGGAAGTGAAATATATATATATATATATATATATATATATATATATATATATATATATATATATATATATATATATATATATATATATATATATATATATATATATATATATATATATATATATATATATATATATATTATATATATATATAATGGCGGCTGTTGTTGGGAAATGTAGAGATAGTTTTTTTTTTTTGTTTGTTTACAATTAAAATAAAATCTTTAAGCGAAAAAAAAATGTTAGCAATATATTTACCAAATAGCTTTTTTTATTTATGCTAATAATAATAATTAGTATCTTTATTGTTACGTTAGAAAAGGGAAATTACATGTAATTGTACATTTTAAAAAGTACTACCACAATATGAAAATTCCGGATCCGGCCGGAATGTTTAAAAATCAAGCCCGGTATATATATATATATATATATATATATATATATATATATATATATATATATATATATATATATATATATATATATATATATATATATATATATATATATATATATATATATATATATATATATATATATATATATATATATATATATATATATAATATTATATATATATATATTTTAATATTTAATTAATTTTTTATTGCAAATTCAAATTGGATATTTAAAAATGTCTACGTATTATAATTTAACATTTCTAAAATATTTTTAATATTGTCTGAATATTGGAAGTTACTAAAAATATTTTTGGTGATATTTATTACATTTTTTTTAGCATTATTTTTCTAATACAAAAAAGAAGCAAATTAATTATTAATAATAATTTTAGTATCAGTTAAAAGCCTCGATTTTTCTTTGTATCCTTCAATGTATGACTCCTGCATCCTATCACGACAAGAATAGGATCTAAAAGTTCGAAATCGCAAAAGGAGCAGGTTTGAAATGCCTGAAAAAAAATGGAGAGGTGAATCATTGGCCTAACAATGAACAGAGTTCGGATCATCTGTGAGAAGATTGTTAATAAAAAAGTAGAGACAAAGTAGGAGAAAAAAAAAATAGAACCATGAAAAAAAACACCACGATTTGGAAGAGGAGGTTACCACATCGACAACTGTCGATATTGAGAGATTTAAAAGGAAAACTAAACATAACTATATGAAAAGTGAAGCAGAAAGCTCAAGGAAAGGATCTTAGAGAGCAGTGAAAGGATGCCTTACCCTGTCAAGGCCCTAGAAAGTGCCATCACTCAAAACTATTGAATGTAAGTTGGGAAAATATGTCAATAGTTGACCCACAGTATCGAACGTCGGACACTAATGACCTGAAAGAAAGATATGAGAATCGAGATTATCAAGGAAATAGAAGTAAAAGATAGTTTTAAAAGGATATATGTAGAAAGATCAGAGTGGCTATACTTTATCAGAAGCTGTTGGACATACCTAAGTCTCCATCACTGAGGCTCAAGCTCAGAACACACTCTTAAAACACGCAGAAGAATGCCGTAGGAGTCATTTCTGACATTCATGAATGTTAGGATGTAATGACTCAATTAAGTAATACCAGATAAGATATGAGACACTTAAGAATAATAAGAGTAGGGGGAGTGGAGTCAGAATTGAATTAATCATTCACGTGGAATTAAACAAGAAAGAGAGGCCAAACAGATTAATCTGCAATTAGAATCTGCAGTGAATGTTAACTGAAGATCTATCAGAACAAATAGAGGAGAAAATGAATATTTTCCGAAATTGTTGGAAATATTTCTATAAAGATTTTTTATCTGAAGGTCAGAACACTAGAGAGCTGAATGAAGATTAACAAGAGTGACAGGAGAAGGAGAGATTTTTCATTCCCCATAAGAAATGTCTCAGACCTGAAATGTCAACAAATGATATCGAACGATAGACATTCTCACTAGAGAAATATTTAGTCGAAGGTGGAATGATTCTGTTTTTTCCAATTAGCGATTATATCCCCTAACTTTTTTTGGTAGATTCCGAACCACAGTCAGCATCAAAGCCAGGGATGCAGAGTTAGTAATGTTATTTGCTGACTAAGACTTGGTATAGGGTCACTCATTTTAAGATACTTAGCTCCAGCTTCTGCTCCGCATCAGGACCCTTTCATTGTATTGAAAATTTTGTAGTTTTACTTTGAATAAACATATAAAAAGATTCTTTCACTACTTACTAAATACTGATACTATATTTGTATAAATTCTACAACCATCCATCCTCTGTCCACCAAACGACCAGAAACCCATATATATATATATATATATATATATATATATATATATATATATATATATATATATATATATATATATATATATATATATATATATATATATATATATATATATATATATATATATATATATATATATATATATATATATATATACCAGGAATGCTGGGCTTATTCTAAAAACGAGGTTACAGTATTTAAACAGATGGCAACAGATGCATTGGTCTGCACCGGAACAAACAATAACAGCATAAAAAATTAATATATATATATATTATATATATATATATATATATATATATATATATATATATATATATATATAATATAAATATATATATATATATATATATTATATATATATATATAATATATATATATATGCATATTTTGAGATCTATTTTTTATCTTTTTAGACCATTTATCTTCCCTTATTAACAGATGGAAAGTCTCAGTATTAAATTTCTTTAAGTTTTCTACTTTAGTTCTTGAAATCAGTTTTGAAATTCTTGAAAACCTAAATAATGGTTCTTGATTTTTAGTTTTAAGTGGAGAAGGGCGGAAAATATCAAATTAAAGAATGAAATATGGATAGAGAAGATGAAACCTTTTTCTCTCTCTCTCTCTCTCTCTCTCTATATATATATATATATATATATATATATATATATATATATATATATATATATATAGTTATATATATATATATATATAATATATATATATATATATATATATATATATATATATATATATATATATATATATATATATATATATATATATATATATACGGTGGTCCAAAAAAAAACATGCATTTTAAAATTATTAATAACTCGATAATTATCCAATGTAGATAGTTCAAAATTAGACAGTAGCATAATTGATGGTTTATTTACATTTGAGAAAATTTGAAAAATTCTACCTTTATTTGTTGATTTTTTATGATTTTTTTTTCAAGCTATTTAAAAAGCTTAATTTCCATTGTTTTATTTCAGAAATTTATATCCTTGAGATTATGCCTTTAACCAAAGAAGATAAAATTCTTATTAAATATTATCGAATGGAGAAGAAGTATGACATAATGAAATTATTACATGAATTCCCTCACAAAGGATGGACTTTAGGGGGTTTAGATACTCTGCTAAAGGAAAATTGATGAAACTGCAAGCATTAAACGAAAAGCAGGAAGCGAAGCGGGCGTCCCATTGATTTGAGGTGTACATGGGAAGTTGAAATTTGAAGAGTAGAGAATTATTTCAGATCGAGAATAACAAAATCGGAGTAAATACTCGTGGTATAACGGTAGAGTGATTGCCTGAAGGCTTGAAGATGCTCCTTCGATTCCTTCATCTTAGGAAGAAACTTCCAAGAATATTCCCCTTTCTATCAATGGTCAATGCCAGTGAACTGCAAACTTGAGAAGAAAAAAAAAAAAAAAAAAAAAAAGTACATGAAATTATGTGCACTGAATGACTTGAAATACTTCAATAAAAAAAAGTCGAGAACTAAAAATGAACAGTTAGATAATCTTCTAAAACCGATCTTGGGGAATATTATATTTAAAAGATATACAAAGCAGTTATCAGAAGGGATGATAAGTTAAAAGAAAATTGCTTGAAGAAGACGCAATTCAAAAAATGAGAAGAATTAAAGGGCAAGGAGAACTAAAGAAAATCAGAATGACTAGAGAGAGAACAAACCAAGAACCACAAAAAAAGAACTCGATGAAGTTTTGAAGTCATACATAAAAAGGATAAAATTAATAAAAAGTTGAAGAAATGGGGAAAAGAACGGAAAAAAATTGAGCCAAGGAAGTGAACTAAAAAGTAGCAACATATATCGGAAAAAAAAAAATTAAAAATATAAAGAAATCTAATTTTTCCTAAACAATGATTTTAACGTCGTAAATGGAGTAGGAATTATAGTTGGAGTTGGAAGAACATTGAGATTGAATCGACGAATAAACCTATTAAAAATTTGACCATATCTGCAGTCCTGCTTCCAAATGCCGTGTATTCGGACATCTCTTCATTTGATTTGAATCTAAAGTTTATTTCCCCAGAAGGGCCAGCTCTAATAGATTCCTTTGTGCCTCTCTCTTTACCCATCCAAGGTTGTAATATATATTATATATATATATATATATATATATATATATATATATATATATATATATATATATATATATATATATATATATAATATATATATATATATATATATATAATATATATATATATATATATATATATATATTATATATATATATTCTTTTTAATTATATCTACACCAGGCTATTTTTTTTATAGCCAACTTTTCGTTTGCGCTTTTTTTTTTGGCGTATTTTGTTTATTTTGCAACACCTTGGCAATTTTTTTATAGCCAACTTTTATTTTTATTTTGCAAATTTTTTGTTGCAATAAACTATATTATATATATATAATATATATATATATATATATATATATATATATATATATATATATATATATATATATATATATATATATATATATATATATATATATATATATATATATATATATATATTATATATATTTGCTGACGTTAGGCCTACATTTACCCTTCAAGTCAAGGTCAGGTTAAGTCGAACTAGTTTGTTAGGAAAAAAATTAAAGGGAAAAGACGTGAACCATACATGATTTATAAAATATTCTCTAGCCACACTGGTTACATTTCAGGACTTTTCGGTACTTTTTTTCAATTTTTTAAAACTCTTAACTTATTTCTCTTTCGTTTCTCGGATTTTAAAATATTTTTTCCCCGTTTTTTAGGGGGGGGGAAGGGGGGTTATGTTGTACAAAAAATTTAAATTTCGTTACAATCGACTGGCGTAGATGTACTTCAAAAGATATATATATATATATATATATATATATATATATATAATATATATATATATTATATATATATATATATATATATATATATATATATATATATATATATATATATATATATATTTATAGGTCACAGTGTAACTTTAGCATGTATACATATTTCAAAAAATACTAAACGTACGTTAAAAAGGATATATTTTTGGAATCCTTGAAGAATTTTGATAAAGAAAATTATAAAAAAAGTGAAAATAAGATTTAAAAAAAAAATTAGTTTGTGTACGGTAAATTAGGAAAATTCTTCTTAATTATTATTTTATTATTATTTTTTATTATTATTTTTTCAGCGAACCTAATTCGACTTATCATAACCTGAACGACCGAAGTTGGCCGTTGAATACAGACCTAATTGATTGCTGGAATGTGGCCGTAGGATACAGGCATACTGCCATATAACACCATATATCGATAAGCGGATGATATATCTACAAGCAAATTAATAATGCTCATATATATATATATATAATTTGAAAAGCACTAAAATATCGTGCTTATTTTTTATGTAAAACCTTAAAACCATGTTGCAGCCACAGAACGTAGGACCCTCATCAAGTGCAATTTGATAAAACAGATGAGAGAGCTGCGTTCCTGGGCTGAAACGTTTTCCTTATTATGTTTTGGTGGTTTTAATGTTTTAAATATACGGGTAACTCAAAAAAAAAAAACGGGCTCCACGTGCACTTTTTGTGATATCTCCTACATTCATTCACTAATCACCTTTATTTTGCTGGACATGGCAGAAGCAACACCCTGTGAACACAACTAGACCTCAATGGAAAAGCTCGAGCAAAGAATATACTGCGCTTCAAACATTACTACAAGACAGGCTCGTTCAAGAAAATTCAGGAGACTTTCATGCATCAGTTCGAATGTGAGAAGGACCCCTCCAAAAGCAGAATTCAGAACTGGGTGGACCACTTTGAGAAGTATGGGACTGTGGAGAACCTCAACGCAGCAAGTGAAAACTGTCCAAGGCACTCAGGACGTCCCAGGAAGCGTACAGCCGAGCTGGTCGAGAGCGTGAGAGAGTCAGTTCAGCAAAGTCCGAGACGCTCTGTGCGCAAGCGAAGTCAGTCCCTCGGTATATCCCGTGAGACTTGCAGGAGAGTACTAGTAAACGATATAAGGGCTTACCAATACAGAATACAGACGAAGTAGACCCTTACAACCTTAGACAAACAGTAGAGAAAGGCTATGACAGTCAAGTTACTGGAGAAGATCCAGGAGACCCTAGATTTCCTTAACCTCCTTTGGACCTCATATGAAGCCCACTTTCATTTCTGAAGGAAAAGATGAACTTTCAAAGACAATGTCTTCTGGGGCACCTGAAATCAAATCCAGTGAAGTAGCCACCAAGACCCTACACTCCACTAAGCTGGGAAATCTCGGCCAGAGGCATCATCGGACCATTCTTCTTCGAGGAATCTGGCGCGACAGTGTCAGTCACCAAAGAAAGGTATGTTGAGGTCCTCAAAACCTTCAAGAGTGAGCTACAGACCCTCTATCTGTCGCTTATGAGAAAGTTCTGGTTCCAGCAAGATGGAGCAAGCTCTCACACCTCAAACCTGTCCCGAGATTGGCTGAAAGAGAACTTTGGAGGTCGTGTGATCAGTCTCAAGACTGATTTTGAGTAGGCACCTCATAGCCCAGACCTTAGTCCCCAGGGTCAATTAAAGGGTCTTCCTTTGGGGCTTTTCCAGAACCATAAACTGAACTCAAAGAAACCATCAGGGAGGTAGATAAGTTCAAATTTCCTTCAGGTCTGTTTGTAAGAACGTCTTGAGCCTTGGTATATCCTGAGACTTACAGTGCTGCGATATAAGACGTTTACCCATAGAGAATGCAAAGCAGAAATGCACTTAAGCTAAATGGAGGTCATCTTGAAATGACAATCTCTAGAATGAAGAAGAAAAGGCCAAAGACTATCATGTTTTAATTTGATGTTCTAAACACAATAAACTAGTTATAACTGAAGTTTCATTTAATTCCGACAAAAAAATAAAAAAAATAACAAAAAAAAATTAAAAAAACTAATCGTTTTTTTTTTTTTTTTTTTTTTTTTTTATCATCCTACTTGAGAGTTCGTGACCTCCGGTAATGGTGTTGGTGCCACCACCAAGACCATGCTGCCTGCGTGCCCACGTCATGGTCTTCTTTTTTCATTAATTTCTGTAACATTTGCGGTTTTTGTCTAATTTTTCCTTTCCAAACACCATCTCCTTCTTCCAGACCTTATCTCTTGTTCATAACCGACACTCAGGTACTTGAGTGCTCTGACAGCAAACCTTACTCTGTTTCCTCCTATTGTCTCTATCCTCAATTTTCAGCCAAAGGCGGGTGTTGCGCATATGTGCGAAACGATGTTGCCTGTTCTCGTGTATCTAATTTGGAGTCTTCTGAATTCTCTACTTTATAGCTTAAATGCTCTTGTAACTCTAAAACTAAATCAATTTGTTCGATCCACTTATCTCCTAACTCTACAGACTATCCAAAATTCTTCGACAATCTTGACCCCAAAAATAGAGCAAACTCTTTTTTCTTCTCTTTTCTCCGAAATCATCAGATTTGGTGATTTCAATGTTCACCACCGCCAATGGCCTTTCATCTAGTTCTCATGATCTAGCTATTGAATTCGCCTATTACTTTTCAATTCAGAACAACCTTGAGCATTTAGTGCATCTCTCTACCAAGTATTCCTGACCCTCTTGGTGATGAAGCCCGACATCATTAATCTTTTCCTAACCTCTTATCCTTCTCGTTACAATGTTAAACTCTTCCTTCCTCTGGGTTACTTCCGATCACTTTCTCTATCTCTCTGTATCATGTTCTGTCTTTTGAAGTCTTTCGCAAGAAACGGCCCCTGCTTTCGGCGATGAGACGTTTCTAGCACTTCGGTGCCGCTAACTAGACTTACTTGTGGTTGTATTTCTCTGATTTCCTGTAGAATGATTACTGTTTTAGTGAGAGAGGTTTCTCGGAATGTGCAGAGTGCAAAACCGAGATGATTCTCTCTGGCATTCATATTCTTTGCCTTCTAACTAAACCTAGCAAACCTTGTTTTAATTCTACTTGTGCTCGTGCTATTCGACGTAGGAATGCTGCCTACAGGGAATACCCTCTTCCTCAAACTTCAGAAACTCACTCAACTTGTATTTCATCCCAGAATAGTGCAAAATTTATTCTCCGTAATCCCAAAA
>SEYY01015641.1:10000-15479 GCA_009176605.1 Armadillidium nasatum | reverse complement strand
TATATATATAATATATATATATATATATATATATATATATATATATATATATATATATATATAATTTTTTTTTTTTTTACAGAACGCCACCGCACACGGGCAGAGCCCTTTTCAAGTAGAGGTTCACACACACATAGAGAGAACTCGTTTAAACACACACACACCTAACGCACAGGCCTCAGGTGGGCGCAAACGGAAGCCTTGAAGAGTGGAAGGGTAAATACAGAAGGAAAAATAGATGAAGGTAGAGAGTTCCACAGAATAGAGGTGGCTGGAAAGAAAGAGGTACCACAACGGGCTAGCCTGGGATTCCCTACGTCCACACAAAACTGGTGCGAAAGCAGCGCACCCCTTGTGCAACGAGGACGACGCAATGGGGGAGGAATGCGAGAGGCCAATTCCCTCGAGCACCTGCCATTGTAGTACCTGTAAAAAAGAGATAGCGCGCCAACGTCACGTCGCAGAGACAGTGGGTCAAGAGAGTTTGAAAGTAGGGGACAGTTAATTAATCTATTAACTTTTGACTCAACCCTATCCAGAAGAGAGGAGGAGCCGTCCCCACCAAATGTGAGAACAGTACTCCATACAAGGGCGAATAAGACCCTTAAATATTTGGAGTAACTGTTCAGAAGAGAAAAATTCTCGCAATCTGAACAGAATTCCCAACTTCTTAGAGGCCGCTTTAGCAACCATTGTGATATGTGGTTTCCAAGATAGTTTGTTGTTTATGTTTAGACCAAGAATGTTAATGTTATTTACAGGTGAGACGGGAGAGCCATCGAAGATTATAATAAAGTTAGAAGGTGTTTTTGAGAGGGAGACGTGAAGAAGTTGAGTTTTTAAAGAGTTGAATTTCACAAGGTTGCTATGACCCCACCGGGAAATCCCATCCAGATCGGCAAGAATAGAATTGGAAAGTTGAAGACGAGAAGCAACTCTAGAAGCAAAAAAGGGAGCAGATTTGAAATGAGTATAAGAATGCAGATTTGAATCATCAGCATAAGAGTGAACAGAGTTAGAAGTGCAGTTTAGAAGATCGTTAATGAAAAGTAAGAATAAGGTTGGAGATAAAACAGAACCCTGAGGAACACCACAGTTGACAGAATAGGAGGAAGAGGTCGCTCCATCTACAACTGCCGAAATGGAACGATCTGAGAGAAAGCTAGACAATAGTAAGCAAAGAGAAGGAGGAAACCCAAAAAGGAGGGAGCTTGGAGAGCAGTAACGCATGCCACACCCGGTCAAAAGCCTTGGATATGTCAAGCGCCATCACTCAAGACTCCCCGAAGTCCCTAAGGGCAGAAGACCATAGATAAGTAAGATAGGAAAGTATGTCACCAATATATATATATATATATATATATATATATATATATATATATATATATATAATTATATATATATATATATATATATATATATATATTTCTAGTTGGTGCAGGTTCAGCAGGAGCAGTGGTTGCAAATCGTCTTTCGGAAATCCCAGATTTTAAAGTCTTACTTCTGGAAGCTGGAGGAGACGAAACAGGAATTACTGATACTCCTGGCTTTGCATTTAAATTTATCGGAACAGAAAAAGATTGGAATTACACCATAGATTCGGATTCAAAGTATTGTCTGTCAGAGATCGACAAGGTAATTTTAATAGTTTCAAAACTGCTTTTTCTGATTCAAAAAATATGCTTTGCTTTTCTTTCAAGTATTAAAAGGCATAACGAAAAATTTTCCCCTACAGACTTACTGTACATTATGTGTGTGTGTGTGTAAGAGAGAGAGAGAGAGAGAGAGAGAGAGAGAGAGAGAGAGAGAGAGAGAGAGAGAGAGAGAGAGAGAGAGAGAGAGAGAGAGAGTGATTTATTGATTTATAAGGTCTTCTGTAAAACTTAAGTAAACAAGTAAAATTTCATTCTATTGACATGCTTTCTTAGTTCTATTAACTCATAACGAAAACTGATTTTCGTTTTTTATTCAAATATTATTTATGGCATTCAAAGACAGCAGCGAAATGTCTTTAGGAACCTCATGTTATTTTCGAATTAAAAACTTTGTCTTCAAAATAAAATTAATGCATAAGACTACAAAAGATGCTTCATAATTTTGAGAAAAACTAATAGGAATAATTTCAAAATCGGTATAATAATTATGTATGCTTAAATTTTTTATATTTCCCTACTCAGATTTCGAAGGAAAATACTTTTTTTATTAATTTTTAATCAGTTTTCATTTTTAAATAAATTGTTACAACTCCTAGATGAGAATACTTTTACTTTTGAATGTTGTAATCTAGTTAGAAATTCGGATAATTTCTTTCTGAATCTTTATATCCAAAAGTTATTTTCTTTTGCTTCTCAGCATGGTTTTGAAACATACGAATTCGTTAAGGATAGATTCTTTCTGTACATAAATCTTCCTGTAACAATAATGCTACCAGTTGTAACATAAAGGTAAAAGATTTTAAGCTGAAGCACACTATCTATCATAACAATCGTAGAAGGGAAAGAATATGGAATATACGCCTCCATGCCAGAGAGGATCACCTCGGTTATGCTCTCTGCACTCTCAGAGGGACCCCTCCCACGGAAAGAGTAATCGTTCCATGGAAAATCAACTGGATCGTGAGAACTAGATGAAAGCTATTCGCAGTGGTGAACATTGATATCACCTTAATTAATATGATGATGGCACCAACCCCATCACCGGAGGCCACCAACTCCCAAGTGGGATGGGGGAAGGAGTGGATGAGAGGCATTCTTTGGATGCCACCCCACGTATCATCTCCAAGGCAGTTTTAGGTTTCGCCATTTTATTGTTATTTTAAAGGTAATGTAGGAATAAGCGCTTGTAAATTTGTAGGAATGTGAGAAGGGAGTTTGGGGAAGAAGTGGGAGCATAGACACTCCAGTGTGAGACGAAGGTACACTAGACACCCTCTGAGAAAGTGAAACGCGAAATGGAAGGAACCAAAGGGAAACGGCGTGAAATGGATAGGTCTAGCCCACCCTACCACCCCACGTTAAGCACAATCTTGGGTACTTTCATCGCTTCGGACGGTGCTACGTCCTCCCCCTATATATATATATACATATCATTTTTTTTATTTCACCTCTGGTGGGCAAAAGCCAGAGGCCTACTAATGTTCCACCAGAGTTAGGGGGGAAGTCGGGAACATGGTCAAATTAAAGGCCTACATGACCTGATACACGGCGTTTGAAGGTTCCTAAGTCATAGGAAGTTGGGAAAATTGATGAAGGAAGTGTGTTCCAGACTTTACCAGTAGAGTACATGTAAGATTGAGCATAGCGGTTCAGTCTTGGGTCAGAGAGTTGGACGGAGAAAGGATGAGACTGTGTAGAAACACGAGTCGTATGAACCCTTCTCAATAGAGGAGGTATGCGACGAGAGAGTTCAGAAGAGCAGTGTCCATTGTAATAGCGATAGCATAGAGAGAGACGCAAGATTTCGACGGGCAGAAAGAGATTGGAGAGAATTTGTGAGAGCAGGAGAGTTGATAATGCGAAAAGCTCTAGACTCCACCTTTTCCAGGAGAGCTGTATGAGTGGAACCACCCCAGATGTGTGACGCATACTCCATTCAGGGGCGAACAACACCCCTTTACAGAGCAAGCAACTGGGGTGGTGTGAAAAAATACTGAAGGTGTCTCAGAACACCCAACCTCTTAGAAGCTTGTTTAGAAAGAGAGGTAATGTGATCTTTCCAAGAAAGATCACGAGAAAAAGAAACACCTAGAATATTAAGGAGAGATAAAGGTTTGAGTTGCGTGTTTTCGAGGAAGATATCGTAGTTGTGTGGAAGATTGTATTGAGTAGAGAGATGGAGATATTGAGATTATGAGGCATTGAAAACGACCATGTTACCTCTGCCCCAATTTGAAATGAGGGATAGATCAGACGTTAGTTGCTCCAAAGCCAACCTCCTTGCTTCGATTAACTGTTGCTGGGAGGAGCGCCTTTCAAAATTAAAAGAGTAATGAAGGTTGGAGTCATCAGCATAGGAGTGAATAGAAGATTAAGTAATCGAGAGAAGGTTATTAATGAAAAGGAGAAAAAGTGTTGGGGATAGGACAGATCTTTGAAGAACACCAATATTAATAGATTTATAATATGAACGGTGGCCGTCTGCAACAGCTGCTATAGAACGACCAGAAAGGAAATCAGAGAGAAGGTCACAGAGAGAAGGATAGATTCCGAAAGAGGGAAGTTTGGAAATCAAAGCTTTGTGCCAGACTCTTTCGAAAGCTTTCGATATGTCCAGCGCGACAGCAAAAGATTCACCGAAATGCCGAAGAGCGGAGGACCAAGAGTCAGAGAGAAGGGAAAGAAGATCATCAGTAGAGCTTTTCTTACGAAAGCCATACTGGCGATCAGAGATAAGATTAGAAGAATTGAGATGTTTCTAAATCTTCCTGTTAAGGATAGATTTGAAAACTTTAGGCAGAACGGAGGTTAAAGGAATTTGACAGTAGTTAGAGGGTTTAGTGGGGTCCCTCTTCTTCGGCACAGGCTTAATGAGCTCACGTTTCCAGCAAGAAGGGAAGGTTGAAATAGAAAGACATAGACAAAATAGTTTACCAAGGCAGGATGCAAGTTTTGAGAACCACAGGTGGGATACCATCAGGACCATACGCCTTCTTACTGTTATGCTCAGAGAGAGCAGAAATGACATCTTTAGAAGAAATTACAATTTTAGACATAAATGAGTTGGAGGGGATTGAAAGAGTAGGAACAGCTCCGGAATCGTCTAAGGTTTAATCAGAGGCAAAAGTTTGAGCAAAGAGTTCAGCTTTAGAGGAAAGCAAAACGGCAGTTGAACCGTCAGAAGATACTAGAGGAGGGAAAGAGGAAGATGCAAATTTAGAGTTGACATTTTTTCGCAAAAGGCCAGAAAGGGCGAGAGGAAGAGGAGCCAGAAAGATTGTTGTATTTAAAGCGGAGAAAAGAATTTTTGGTATTTCTAAAAATAGATTTTGCACGATTCCGGGATGAAAAATAAGTTGCTTGAGCTTCTGGAGTTTGAAAACGACGGTAATCCCTGAAGGCAGCATCCCTGTAGCGGATAGCACAAGAAAAAGCAAAGTTAAACCAAAGTTTGTTAGGTTTAGTAGAAGGGAAAGAATATGGGATGTACGCCTCCATGCCAAAGAGAATCACCTCGGTTATGCGCTCTGCACACTCCACGGAAACAGTAATCATTCCATGGAAAATCAGAAATGTACGACCGCAAGTCAGACCAGTTAGTGGCACCGAAATGCCAGAAACGTCTCCTCGCCGAAGGTGGGGGCCGTTCTTGCGGAAGACTTGAAGAGACAGGACAAGATACGGATATAGAAAGATGACCGGATGAACCCCCAGAGGAGGAAAGAGCTTAACAGTATGAGGAGAAGGATTAGAAGTTAGAAAAAGTTCAAGTATGTTGGGTTCATCACCAAGATGGTCAGGGATACGCGTAGGAAGATGCACCA
>SEYY01015641.1:0-5000 GCA_009176605.1 Armadillidium nasatum | reverse complement strand
CCTATCTCATAGATCTAGGGTCTTTTGCTCTTAGGTACCAAGGAGAGACTTGTGTGGTGGCTCTTGACATTTCCCAGATATTTGACAGTGTGGCATGCGTCACTGCTCTCCAAGCTCCTCTTCTTTGGGTTTCCTCCTTCTCTTTGCTTTTTTATGTCTAGCTTTCTTTCTAATCGTTCGATTTCGGCTGTTGTTAATGGTGCGACTTCTTATTCCTTCTTTGTCAATAGTGGTGTTTCTCAAGACTCTGTCTTTCTATTCTACTCTTGTCTTGTCTAGTATACTCTATTCCTATTTTTCATTAATGATCTTCTCTGTTGCTCGTCTAACCCTATCCATTCATATACCGATGATTCGATTCTCCTTTCTTCTACTCATTTCAAATCTGCTCCCTCCTTTGCATCTAAAGTTGCCACTCATCTACATCTTTCCGATTCTATACTTGCAGATCTAGATAGAATTTCTTAGTGAGGTCATCTCAACCTTGTGAAATTCAACTTTTTAAGAATTCAACTTCTAAAGATCTCCCTCTCAAAGAAATTTCCTAACTTTTTTATTTCTTTCAGTAGTTCTCCCGTCTCTCCTGTTGACAATGTAAATAATCTTGGACTTTACATAAACAAAATAAAGTCTTGGAAACCTCACATCAAAATGGTTGCTAGGGTTGCCTCAGAGAAGCTGGGAGTTCTGCTTAGGCTGCGAAAATTTTTTCCTTCTTTACAATTACTCCAATTATACAAGGACCTCATCCTCCTTTTTATGGAATATTGCTCTCATATCTGCGATGGCTTAGGTTTCACCCATCTTTTGGGTAAGGTTGAGTCAAAGGCTAAAAGACTTTTAAATTGTTCTACTCTTACAAATTCACTTGCGCCTTTACCTATACGACGTGACGTTGGTGGCCTATCTCTTTTCTATAGGTACTACAGCGGCAAATTCTCGAGAGAATAATCTACTCTCATACCTCCACCTTTACGGTGTCCTCGCAGCACAAAGGGTGCATTGTCTGCACATAAATTTTGTGAAACATAGGCAACTCCAGGCTTGCTCTTTGTGGTGCCTCCTTCTTTCCAGCTATATCTGTTTTGTAGAATTCTCACCCATCTTGTGTATTTCCTGTTGAATTTAATCTCCATTATTTTAAAGCCCCTGTCTGTGAGCACCTGAGAATTGGCATTAGGTGGGGTTTTTGGGTTCTTTCATATCTTTTATTGCTCAATCGCTCCCTCCTTGAATTTCGTTTTGCCCGTGAGCGGTGGTGATATATATATATATATATATATATATATATATATATATATATATATATATATATATATATATATATATATATATATATATATATATATATATATAGGTGTGTTTATTAGGATATTGTATCATTATCAACTTTTTTTTTTTTTTTTTACTCCTTATTAATGACCTTCTCTCGATTATTTCATCATCTATCCAATCCCATGACGACTACTAGAAATAAAAAGACATTAAGAGGGAGGCCTTGGAGCAGTTATGTTTCACTCATCTACTAAATCTCCGCAAGTGATCGGCTAAAATCTTCATCTGTTCTTTATGATACTCGTGTTTCATTTTCTCGGAAGGATGATATTATTTCTATTTCTGAAGAAGCTTCTAAGAGTTTTCATGTTCTATGGTGTTTTAAAAATTACTTCACTCTACCTCTGTTTCTTGCTCTTTATATTACTGACCTTTCCACCTGTATCAAGTATGCATCAGACATCTGAAGCAATCACAAAACTATCCTTGAAATCTAAGAGTCTTGGGTATTTCACTTTATAAACTGCTTTGCTCACACTTACCCTCTACAGTCTCTATCTATGCCTTGAATTAGTACCTCAATCTCTACTGTATATTATCACAATTTCAAAAGACAGCTACATTCAGCTCTCTAATCGCATTCCTCCTTTTCTTAGAATGGTTCGAACATCACGTCTTTCAACAAAGTTTATTTGTTCCTCTTCCAACTATCCGACACAAGATTTAACCGCTATGCTCAATCTAAAATTTACTCCACCGTTAAATCCTGAATAACGTTTCCTTTATGTTTTCCCAAAATCTATTGACATGCACACCTTCAAAGTCTTGATTTGGATTCTGGCATTTTACCAACTCTACTGGAAATTAGTAGACCTCAAGCTATTGCACACTAGAGGATATATATATATATATATATATATATATATATATATATATATATATATATATATATATATATATATATATATATATATATATATATATATATATATATATATATATATATATATATACATACATATATATAATTTTTAGTTTTCACGAATCCACAATTTACGATACGAGATGGATATCGATGTTCAACAAACAAAGCATTTCTCCTTCCTGCTGGAGAAAGGAAAAATTTAGATATTGCAAAGTACTCTCATGTAACTAAGGTAAAGTTTTAGCAGGTATACAGTTTTTGTAAAATTATGTTTAAAAATAGTTAAAATTACAATTAATTAATTAATAATTTGAAAAGGAACTTTTACTAGTTAAAAGTTTAAGTTGGACTTAGTTGAGATTATAAATAAATATCTTTTAAATTAGGAACTATCAAATATCGATAAACATGAAGCTGTATTGAAATTTTTTAAGAGTAAAACATGATCATCGAAATTCCTCATTAAAGATGAAATGTTTTTTACTTTAATTTTATAATTGTTCATTGCTTGGAAGCTCCTTTTAAAGACATAAAAATACAATGACTGACTGAAATTAGAAAACTTGTTTACATTACTAAGTTTACTTGGTACTCTGTTGCAAACCTCATTGTTGTTTGTAGAGAATTAATGGAAACAAAAATCAGATTCAGTGAATGTAGGATCGAACTAAAATATATAAATATATATATAAATATATATAGAGTTCAAATAAAACTAAAGGAAAAGGTTGATGACATACCAAGCTCTCAAACATTATTTTTTAAATATGATTATATTCTTCTGATATATTGTCACTTGCTATAAAGTAATCAAAGAAATAAAATCAATGAAGGGAGAAAATTTTCGTAAATAAATCAAACATTTATTCCTTTAAGTTGTAGAGAACTGAGAAAAAAAAACTTTAATAATAGCATATCAATTAATAACCACAATTTCCAAACTTCTGAAACTGCTTCAACATTAGCCTGAGATTCTAAATCTGAACGTGCACTTACGCCAAATTTTTAATCTAATGTGGTAGATCACTACCCTAAATAATATAAAAAAACAAATTAAATTTACATTTTAGGTTTTGATTGATCCTGCCACCAATCGGGCTTATGGTGTCCGATTCTTCAGGTATGGTAAATATCATGATGTTTTTGCAAAGAAGGAAGTGATACTGTCTGCAGGAGTTATAAACACTCCGCAACTTTTGATGCTTTCAGGAATTGGCCCAAAAGATCATCTTAAGGATTTAAAGGTAAACACACACAGACAAACACACACACACACACACACACACACACACACACATATATATATATATATATATATATATATATATATATATATATATATATATATATATATATATTTTTTTTTTTTTGCTTGAATGTTTGATGCTTTCTTCTCACTCATAACCTTCTTCTTTAAATCCAGGTTTCTTCAGAGTGTTAATTTTTGCACTCTTCAGATCATCTTCTTTCTTCTCTTTCTTGATGTTTCCCTTCTAAAACCTTTCTGTTTCTTCTCTTTTTAATACGTCTTACTCCGATAACATCAGAAACATATAATTCAAAAATAAATTTATGAATAATAAACGTAAAAATTTTAAAATAATTACTTTTTTCAACATTAAAATAAATAGTAAAATTTAATTTAAATAAGAAAAAAATTTATGTGAAGCACAAAAGTAAAATAACATATACTCTTTTAGAATTAATCCAAACAAAAGTAAATAAATATACGCAAACTTAAAACTTGAATATTGATATTTCAAACGTGATTAAAATATGACTTCAGAATCATTAAGTCTTGCAACTAGACTTCAATAAGCTGCATAGGGTTGGGAAGACTATCAGCTGTTTGTCCCTTCCCATGTGCCTCTAGCATTTGGAGGTTGTAGCGTCAGGCCTAGCAAGCCTGCCATGTAAAAAAAAACTGCTCGAGTTCCCAAGGCTACACCTCGGACGAGTGAAAATATAAAGTTGACAACATCGGCATGATAATGGACTACGGAGCTTGGAGGTGTAGCACCCGACAGGCATCAGCCTACCGGATTGGACGGTGATGATGATGATGATGATATATATATATATATATATTATATATATATATATATATATATATATATATATATAATATATAATATATATATATATATATATATATATATTAGATATTTTTATATATATATAGCATAATGAGAGTAAGAGAAACCATTCTCAAAAAACTAAAGAGTTAGAAAGATCCAGAATCAAGACTAAATTAAAATCAGACATTTCACCAAACACGAAGTTCGAAAATATGCAAGTTAAAGAATGATGTAATTGAATGACCTAGCATAACAGTAACGTTTGGGGTCGTAGAGTTGAGAGTTTAAAGAAATAAAATCAAGGAGAAGGTCACGGAGAGAGAACTTAATTCCGAAAGATGAAAGATTATACATCTAAGGTTTGAATCCAAACTGTTTCAAAAGCGTTCGGTATTCACAACTTCACTATACATGGTCCAACAATATGTTGAAAAGGAAAAGATTAGGAGCTAATGATAAGGGAAAGAAATGACGGAAGTCATACTTCATATTGAGATAAGATTTAAAGACTTAAATCCTTGAAAGATGGATTAAAAACTTTAAAAAGTTTAAAGCGATATGTGATGGTTAAAAGATTACAAGGGTTACACATTTTACGACACAAGCTGAATAAATGAAAACTTACCGGAGGAAGAAAATGATTTATTTGAACAACTTCGGAAATTAACAATAATGCTATAAAAAGATCTTTTTGACACCTTCACTGTCTTTTTATAACTTTT
>SEYY01015638.1:0-11215 GCA_009176605.1 Armadillidium nasatum | reverse complement strand
ACATTGGTAATGAATTAAAAATCTCACACCAGTTATCATTTTGATCTATGTTCATTAGGCATACTATGTTTTCTCATAGGGTCATGTTTTTTTTAGAGTTAATATATTGTATAAGAAACGGCTTAGTATCTGCAACATCATTTTCACGAAGCAGATGTTCATTAGGTTTATCAAAATGCTTAAAGGAAAGTTTGACCTTGCACCCTTTCCTATAATTACTCACTTATTGCTTTTCAGTTTCTTTATATTATTATTATTATTATTATTATTATTATTATTATTATTATTATTATTATTATTATTATTATTATTATTATTATTATTATTATTATTATTATTATTATTATTATTATTATTATTATTATTATTATTATCATTATTATTATTATTATTATTATTATTATTTATTATTATTATATATTATTATTATTATTATTATTATTATTATTATTATTATTATTATTATTATTATTATTATATATTATTATTATTATTATTATTATTATTATTATTATTATTATTATTATTATTATTATTATTATTATTATTATTATTATTTATTTTATTATTATATTATTATTATATAAATTATTATTTTTTATTATTATTATTATTATATTATTATTATTTATTACAACTTTAATATTATTAATTATTATTATTATTAATTATTATTATTGTTATTATCATTATTTTTTTATTTTTAATTATTATTATTATTATTATTATTATTATTATTATTATTATTATTTATTATTATTATTATTATATATTATTATTATTATTATTATTATTATTATTATTATTATTATTATTATTATTATTATTATATTATTATTATTATTATTATTATTATTATTATTATTATTATTATTTATTATTTATTATTATTATTATTATTTATATTAGAAACAGTAACAGTATTTTATACCTTGCATCTAAGTTCCTTCTCTTTCTCTCCCTCACAAAACCGAATATACATACAAACAAACACATAACCTAATGTACATTTTAATGCTCTCTCTCAACCTCTTGGTCTTATTTTTTATCCTATTCATCGCTTGCTTCAAATTTTATTATTGTTAATAATAATAATAATAATAATAAAAAATAATAATAATAATAATAATAATAATAATATAATATATATATTATTATTATTATTATTATTATTATTATTATTATTATTATTATTATTATTAATAATAATAAAATATTTTTAAGCATTTTGCGTTTAATTTTATATGTAAGTTATACTTATTAACACTAGTAAGTATTAGTTGTAATTGAGGTAGCCTGTGTAAGATATTCTTCTGTTTAAATTACAATACTGGTATTCATGAATACGGCATATTCATCGCAAACACATCATTTCGGATCTTTCTATCTCTCTAACTCTCTTAATCTTGTTGCTCTTTATCATTAATAAATAATAAATGTTTCATTCATTGAAAGTGTTTTCATATATAATTAGAAAAATATTCTTATTTATTCCAAGAGAGAAAACTCATTCTTTCATAATGATATGACGGTCGTTCAAAATTTAAAAACGAAGAAACAAATCTGCAAATTTAAATGTCGGAAAAGTGATATTGGGTAATATTTCATACAACGATATCGAAAGAAAGGCGTCAAAAAAAAAAAAAAAAAAATTACTGACCATTTGTAGGGTAATGACGAAGTAGATAGATATTGAAGATATAACAAAGTAGAGGAAGGAGAAATTAATCGTAGTAATGGGCTCAGACTTTTATGAATTATGCGAGATAAGCGGAGCCATTTTAAATGTAACCACCACTCACGGGCAAAGCCCTTTACAAGGATAGGTATAATTAAAAAATAAAAGAAAATGAACTCGAACCTTACTAAATCCAAGCCTAATGCAAATCACTCAAGTAGCTCAGACGAATGCTTTAAATAAAAAAATACTAAATTTAGCCGTAAAAATCAGAAGACCAGAAATTCCACAGAATAGAAGTGGCTGGAAAGATGTTAGCACTGCATTAAACAAACCTGGAGTTTCTGATACTCAAACATTATAGAATTATAGAATTAGGAGGTCAACTCCATCAAGAACTTGCAGTTATAGAATCTTTAGAGAAGAAAGAGGTTTTCAATGTCATATCTCAGAGGAAGAAGGTCAAGAGATTTTGAAAGTATGTGAAAGTTTATAATGTTCTAAAAGTTACTGTCCAATCAGCGAACCCTAAGTTTTGGGGGCGAAAATATTTCCACAATATTTTTAGCAGTTTTGTAGTAAAATTTTTACATATTCCAAATATGTAAAATTCTTTTTATAATTCCAAACGGCTCCTGAGAAAAAGACTTTTAAGTGACCCTTGCTGAATGGCTTTGAATTCGGCGAAAAATGGGGCCCACAAAGATATTTTTCTTTCAAAATTTTTAAAAGACGTTTCTGATATTTTATTGCAAATTTTCTACTGGCTCCAGATATGCTATTGGTTTCCCATAATTCCAAATCGTTACCACGATATGATCACTCAAAAATTGAGGAACGCCATCTTTTGGAGGGCAAAAATTTCCCCTTCTGTTTTTCTCAACTTTTTTTAGTAAAATCTTCCCTGATTTCAAATATGCAATTAGTTTTTCATTATTTTAATGATTCCTGAGAAAAAGACTTTTAAGTGAACCATGTAGAATGATCTTGAATCTGGCAACATATATATAGCCCAGAGATTTATTTATTTATTTTTTTTAAAGATTTCTAAAAAAAAACATTTGTAACATTTTATAATAAATTATATTCTGGTTCCAAATATGTATTAGTTTTCATACCTTCATAATTCCGAGATAATACAACTAAATGAAATCTCAAAGGGGGACCCTCTGACATAAGGATTCCAACTTTTGGAGGTAAATTTTTATTTTTATTTTTTTCAATAGTTTTTTAGTAAAATTTTTACTGATTCCAAATATGTAATTCTCCAATTATAATTGCGAATTCTTCCTGAGAAAAAGACTTTTCATGTAAAACATATCGAACTACTTTGAATTTGGCGGCACATGGCAACCACAAAGAAAATTATTTTATTTTATTTTTTTAAAACATTTTTTTGATATATTTGTATTGAAAATAATTTTCTGATTCCAAATATACAATTTTTTTCATTATTCCAAATGGTTGCTGAGATATGACCACTCTTACATGGAATGTTGTTCATTGACAACAATAAAAGATTTGTTTTTCCTTGATTTTCTTGAAATAGTATTTTTCATAGAAAAAAATTTGCTACAAAAATCGGATGCATAGACCTTTTTCAAGCTATCAAGGGGTTTGAACCCCCATAAAAAAAACTAAAGCAGAGATTTGTCCCAAACAATAAATTTAAGTTTATTAAAGTATTCCCTATTAAAAAATTCTCCTTTCATGTCCAGAAAAACAAGTTTTATTTACTGGATGGAGGATATCCTTAACCTTAGGTTCAGCTCTGTTCAAATATCCAAAAGATGAAGGTAAATATAGCGCCTCATAAATGTGAGAATAGTATTCCATACAAGTATTCCATACAGATGAGGAATCGTTCATTATGGAATTAAATGAAAAAAGGGACCGAAGAGATTAATATTTTCAGCAAGTGTATTAGTTACAGATCCATCATAGCGAAGAAGTGAAGAAAAAACGAGCATACAGAAATTGTTGAAGTTATTTTAGGCAAGAGGCTAGAAATTTTTGTTAGTAGTAGAGCCAAGAATATCATCCCACTTCCTTTTAGTAAAAGTACGCTTGGCATTTCTAATAATATTCCTACAGCACTTCCTAACAGAATGAAAATTTCTAAGAGTTATATGAGGAAGAGTTTTTCCCGTCCGAAACTTATTGTCTCTCTCCTGAATATCACGAAAGCAGGAGCCATTGAACTATGCATTTTGAGGAGAAAAAGACTTATTTGAAAAGGGAAAGAACCTGCTCATCACATTTGCTAAACGATATCATCATTGTCAGCGAACACTAAGCAACATCACTATCAAAGCATGAATCATTTCAAGAATTATTGGAGTAGAAGCACCGCAGTGCTCACCAAGTAGACCGATTAAAAGGACAGAAAGTACGTCTGGAACAGGGTGAAGCTGTTTCAGAGAAAGTGTTATAATTTAGAGCTACAAGTTTGTAGTCATGGTTACCGATTGGAGGAAAAAAGATGTACTTATAGCGTGATCGACTAGTGGAAAATTATACATCAAGTGTTTTTAAAATTTTTAATTTTTTTTGGATGATCTGGGATATGTGTAACTTAGTAAATTAATTGTTTCAGTTAAAAATACTGAATAATTTATCCACCTCTCTGCCTGTATCAGTATGAGAGGAGCTCTTCAGCAAAGTTTGATTTTCGTTGAAATCCCCTATGTATGTTACCATGGAATTTGGATTGAATGTAATATTCTCCCGGAAAGAAGTAAGATATTCAAAAAGAACTGAAATATTTGTTCCACTGTGGTAGCAGTAGCAGAAACACAAGATAATAGTTGTAGTATGAAGAAAGATTTAAAACCATAAAACATCGGAATTTGGTATTCAAGATTTGCAAGAGTGTTACAGGAGTGTGAGTGTATATATATATATATATATATATATATATATATATATATATATATATATATATATATATATATATATATATATATATATATATATATATATATATTATTAATATGTGTGTGTGTGTGTGTGTGTTGAATATATTTATGTCTCCTCTGTGTGGCAAAGGCTGGAGACCTAACAAATTCTACCAGAGCTGGGGAATATTTGGGATCTAATCGCTAATGGCATACGCGACCCGATAAACGGCGTTTAAAAGAGGGCAAGTCAAAGGAAGTTAGGAAAACAGATACAGGGAGTGTGTTTCAGACTTTACCAGTACAGTACATGTAAGAGTGAGCATAGCGGTTAAGTCTGGGATCGGAGAGTTGGTCATAGAGAGGATGGGACTGTGTGGAAAGACGTGTCGCACGAGCCCTTCTCAATGGAGGAGGTATGCGAAGTGAGAGTTCAGAAGAGCAATGTCTATTGTAATAGCGATAGTATAGAGAAAGTGATGCAACAATTCGAAGTGAAGAAAGAGACGGAAGAGAGCTAATAAGAGCAGGAGAATTGATGAGACGAAAAACCCTCGACTCCACCTTTTCAAGAAGAGCTGTATGTGTGGAACCACACCAGATGTGAGAGGCGTACTCCATACAGGGGCGAACAACACCCCTATACAGAGCAAGCAACTGGGGTGGCGTAAAAAAATACCACAAAGGCGCCTCAGAACACCCAACCTTTTAGAAGCTTGTTTTGAAAGAGAAAAAATGTGATCTTTCCAAGAAAGATCACGAGAAAAAGAAACTCCGAGAATATTGAGGACAGATGAAGGTTTGAGTTAGTGTTTTCGAAGAAAATATCATACTTGTGTGAAAGGTTGTGTCAAGTAGAAAAATAGAGGAATTGAGTTTTTTCGGCATTGAAAACGACCATGTTTTCTCTGCCCCAATTTAAAATACGAGATAGATCAGAGGTCAGTTGCTCCAAGGCCACCTTCTTGAATCTATCAACTGCTGTTGGGAGGGACGTCTTTCAAATTGAAAGGAGTAATAAAGGGTGAAGTCATCGGCATAGGAGTGCATAGGAGACGAAGTACTAAAGAGAAGATCATCTATGAAAATTTGAAAAAAAGTTGGAGAAAGGACAGATCCTTGAGGAACACCACAATTTATAGATTTATAGGAAGAACGGTGGCCGTCTACAACAGCCGCTATAGAACGACCGGGAAGGAAATTAGAGAGAAGGTCACAGAGAGAAGGATAGATTCCGAAAGAGGGAAGTTTGGAAATCAAAGCTTTGTGCCAGACTCTGTCGAAGGCTTTCGGTATGTCTAGCGCCACAGCGAAAGATTCACCAAAACCCCGAAGCGGAGTACCAAGAGTCAGAATGTAGGGAAAGAAAATCAACAGTAGAACGTTATTTACGAAACTATGCTGGCGACCAGATATAAGATTTGAAGGATTGAGATGTTTCCAAATCTTCCTGTTAAGGATGGATTCGAAAACTTTAAAAAAGAAAGGAGGTTAAAGAAATTGGACGGTAGTTAGAGGGTTGAGAGGGTTCCCCTTCTTCGGCGCAGGTTGAATGAGCGCATGTTTTCAGCAAGAAGGGAAGGTCGAAGTAGAAAGGCAAACACGAAATAGTTTACCGAGGCATGGTGCAAGCTCGGAAGCACAAGTTTTGAGAGCCGCAGGAGGAATATCATCAGGACCATACGCCTTCTTAGTGTTAATCTCCGAGAGAGCAGAAATGACATCTTTAGAAGAAATTACAATGTTAGGCATAAATGAGTTGGAGAGGGTTGAAGGAGGAGGAATAACTCCGAAATCGTCTAAGGTTGAATTATAGGCAAAAGTTTGAGCGAAGATTTCAGCTTTAGTAGAAGGTAAAATGACAGTTGTGCCATCAGATGAGACTAGAGGAGGGGAAGAGGAAGAAGCAAAGTTAGAGTTAACATTTTTTGCAAAATCCCATAAAGGTCGAAAGAAGAAGAGCCAGAAATATTATTGCATTTGAGTCGGAGAAAAGAGTTTTTAGTTTCTCGAAGAATAGATTTTGCCGATTCCGGGATGAAATATAAATTGAATAAGTTTCAGGAGTTTGAAGACGACGGTAATCTCTGAAGGCAGCATCCCTACGGCGGATAGCACGAGAACAAGTAGAGTTAAACCAAGGTTTGTTAGGTTTAGTAGAATGGAAAGAATATGGAATGTACGCCTCCATGCCAGAGAGAATCACCTCGGTTATGCCCTCAGCACACTCAGAGGGACCCTTCCCATGAAAGCTATATAGGCGGAGACTCCTCCCATGGTACGAAAATTGAAAAATAAATTATTGTTAGAGATATTTAAGATTATTATAATCCCTGTTTAACTGTCTCAGACAGATGCAAAATGTTATAAAGAGAGGTAAAGAGGTGATCTCAACAGAGGTCAAATTAGCTCGTAGACACACGAACGTTGGCAAATTCGATTGAAACCCCACCTCTTTGATCTCACACACACCTGCGGTTTTAAACACGAGAACTGATCATTCATCAAACTACCTGTCAACAAAAGACCAATTGCAAACAATAATAAATAATTTGAAAATGTAATAACACCACTAAATATTTTTAAACAAATTTAAAAATTATTAAAATTTATTATGAATCAGAAAAAAATTAAGAAAAAATAATAACCAAATAACTGTTTACTCAAAACCAACTAAGCTGCTTAATATAAAACACTGTGTATTAATACTAAATCAAGAACTATTTACAGCTAGTTAACCATAAAAAGTTAGAAAGAAAAATTACTTAAAAACAAAAAAGAAATACTTAACTTAATAAAGTTTCATGCTATTATTTAAATTTTTAAAACCAAATTAAAAATAATTCAAAGGGAATACACTTAAGGAGAATTAAGGAGAACTCACACATTTATTTTAAAATAAGATAAATAAGTAAATAAGTAAATAAATAAAAAATAAATAAATATACAAATGAAAAGCAGAAGCATATAAAGTCGGTATATGCGATATATTAGCTCTGAGGACCAACACATATCACTACAGAATCTAAAATTAATGTAATTTCTAAGTCGAGTGAAAGAATAGCATGATCATTCTTTAAATACTGCCATGTACCTTGGCATAAAGGTATGGTAATTGACCCGTGTACAAAAGGGTATCGTTGAAACCCGTCTTTGGATCCTGGGTGTAGTCTGCATAGAAAATTTCTCTCCTCGAAAAATAAAATGTCCGTGAGATTTGAACTTTTTATACACAAATATATAAACAAACAGAAGAAATTGAAAATTAAAAATTATTATCATTATTATTATTATAATTAGCATTATTGATATTAAAAATAATTATTATTATTATTATTATTATTATTATTATTATTATTATTATTATTATTATTATTATTATTATTATTATTATTATTATTATTATTATTATTATTATTATTATAAGTAAGTAGTAGAAGCAGAATGTTTTATTATTATTAGTAGTACTAGTAGTTTTATTAATAATTATTATCATTATTAATATTATTATTATTATCATTATTATTATTATTATATATTATTATTATTATTATTATTATTATTATTATTATTATTATTATTATTATTATTATTATTATTATACTTACAGATCACTGAATATGCTGAGAAGAATATTTTGGACGTTGGTTTGGCTTACTTTTCTTGGATACGGTTTTTATAAATGTGTCACTACTATACAGGAATACCGTCGCTACCCGAAGACAGTGTCAATTGATGTCAGTATTACATTAGTATTATATATATTATATATATATATATATATATATAATATATATATATATATATATATATATATATATATATATATATATATATATATATATATATATATATATATATATATATATATATATATATATATATATATATATATATATATATATATATATATATATATTTTTTTTTTTTTTTTATTCTCCTGGTGGGAAGGCCAAGACCAAATTCCACCGGAGTTGGGAAAGTCTAAAATCATGGTCGATTGGCCGACGTGTCAGAACAGCGTTTAAAATCAAGTAAAGGAAGTTGGAAAACAGATGAAGGGAGTGTGTTCCAGACTTACCAGTAGAGTAAATGTAAAGTTGAGCATAGCGGTTAAGTCTGGGGTCGGAGAGTTGGACAGAGAAAGGATGAGACGTGTAGAAAGGCGTGTCGCACGAGTCTTCTCAATGGAGGAGGTATGCGACGAGAGAGTTCAGAAGAGCAGTGTCTTTGTAATAGCGAAGTGAGAGAGTGACGCAACAATTCGACGGGCAGAAAGAGATTGAGAGAGTTAGTAAGAGCAGGAGAGTTGATGAGACGAAATGCCCTTACCCACCTTTTCTAGAGAGCTTATGTGTGGAACCACCCCAGATGTGAAGCATACTCCATACAGGGACGAACAACACCCCTATACAGAGCAAGCAACTGGGGTGGCGTGAAGTAATTCTGAAGGCGCCTCAGAACACCCAACCTCTTAGAAGCTTGTTTAGAAAGAGAAGTAATGTGATCTTTCCAAGAAAGATCACGAGAAAAAGAAACACCAAGAATATTAAGGACAGATGAAGGCTTGAGTTGTGTGTTTTCGAAGAAGATATCATAGTTGTGTGGAAGATTGTGTCGAGTGGAGAGATGGAGGAACTGAGTTTTTGAGGCATTGAAAACAACCATGTTTTCTCTGCCCCAATTTGAATAGGGAAAGATCAGAGGTTATTTTCCAAAGGCACCCCTTCTGGAGTCTATAACTGTGTTGGGTGGACGTTTTTCAAACTGGAAAGGAATAATGAAGGGTGGAGTCATCAGCATAGGAGTGGATAGGAGATGAGGTGATAGAGAGAAGGTCATTAATGAAGAGTAGAAAAAGTGTTGGTGATAGTACAGAACCCTGAGGAACACCACTATTAATAGATTTAAAGGATGAACGGTGGCCGTCTACAACAGTTGCTATAGAACGACCGGAAAGGAAATAGCTGAGAAGATCACAGAAGAAGGATGATACCGAAAGAGGGGAGTTTAGAAATCAAAGCTTTGTGCCAGACTCTATCGAAGGCTTTCGATATGTCCAGCGCGACAGCAAAAGATCACCGGCCGAAGAGCGGAGGACCAGGAGTCAGAGAGAAGGGAAAGAAGATCACCTGTAGAGCGTTTCTTACGAAAGCCATACTGGCGATCAGAGATAAGATTAAAAGAATTGAGATGCTTCCAAATCTTCCTGTTAAGGATAGATTCGAAAACTTTAGAGAGAACGGAGGTCAAAGAAATAGGAAGGTAGTTGGAGGGTTGAGAGGTTGCACAGGTTGGATGAGCGCCCCAGCTTTTAAGTGTTAGACAAAGAAAATAGTTTACCGAGCAGGGTGCAAGCTGAGCACAAGTTTTGAGAACCACAGGAGGAATACCATCAGGACCGTACGCCTTCTTAGTATTAAGCTCAGAGAGAGCAGAAATGACATCTTTAGAAGAAATTCTAATTTTAGGCATAATTGAGTTCGAGGGGGTTGAAGGAGGAGGAATAGCTCCGGAATCGTCTAAGGTTGAATTAGAGGCAAAAGTTTGAGCAAAGAGTTCAGCTTTAAAAGAAGGTAAAACAGCAGTTGTGCGTCGGAAATATTAAAGGAGGAAAGAGGAAGAAGCAAAGTTAGAGTGACATTTTTTGCAAAATGCCAGAAAGAACGTGAAGAAGAGGAACCAGAAAGATTATTGCATTTTTTACGGAGAAAGGAGTTTTTAGTGTTACGAAGGATAGATTTTGCACGATTCCGGGATGAAATATAAGTAGTGTGAGTTTCAGGAGTTTGAAGACGACGGTAATCCCTGAAGGCAGCATCCCTGCGTCGGATAGCACGAGAACAAGCAGAGTTAAACCAAGTTTATTAGGTTTAGTAGAAGTGAAGAATATGGAATGTATGCCTCCATGCAGAGAGAATCACCTCGGAATCGTTCTCACACTCCAGGGACCCCTCCCAGAAAACAATAATCATTCCATGGAAATCAAAGAAGTACGACCGCAAGTCCGACCAGCTTGCGGCACCGAAGTGCCACAAGCGTTTCCTTTCCGTAGAAGGGGGTCTTTCCTGCGGAAGACTTGAAGAGATAGGAGAGGATACAGAGATAAGAAGATGATCGGAGGAACCCAGAGGAGGAAAGAGTTTAACAGTATAAGGAGAAGGATTAGAAGTTAGGAAAGGTCTAGAATGTTGGGTTCATCTTCAAGACGATCATGGATACGAGTAGGGAGCTACCAACTGCTCAAGGTCGTTTTGGATGCGAAATGGAAGGCACGTTCACAGCTGTATATGAGAACTAGAAGAAAGCCACTGGCGGTGGTGAACATTGAAATCAACCTAAAATGATGATTTCAGAGAAAGGAGAAGAAAAAGAATGTGCTCTATTTTGGAGTTTAATAGTCGAAGAATTTAGGATAGTCAGTAGAATTAGGAGATAAATAACTGATACAATGAATTTAGTCGTAGAGTGGCAAGAGAGCCTACCCATAAGGTGGAAAATCAGAAGACTCCCAAATTAGAGACACGAGAACAAAGACATCGTTGCGCACTATGCACACAACCGCCTTTGGCTGAAAATTGAGGATAGAGACAGTAGGAGAAACAGAATAGGGTTGCTATCAGAACGCTCAAACATCTGA
>SEYY01015637.1:0-16457 GCA_009176605.1 Armadillidium nasatum | reverse complement strand
ACATGAAGAAGGTAACTAACTAACTATATATATATATATATATATATATATATATATATATATATATATATATATATATATATATATATATATATATATATATATATATATATATATATATATATATATATATATTAAGTTTTTTTTTTTTTTGCTTCTTCTGGTGGGCAAAGACCGGAGTCCTACCAATTTCCATGAGAGTTGGGAATTGTAAAAAATCTGGTCGCTAATTACCGACGTGACCCGATACACGGCGTTTAAAAGTGTGCAAATCAAAGGAAGTTGGGAAAACAGATAAAGGGTGTGTGTTCCAGACTTTACAAGTAGAGTACATGCAGGATTGAGCTTAGCGGTTAAGTTTGGGGTTAGAGAGTTGGACAGAGAAAGGATGAGCATGAGCCCTTCTCAATGGAGGAGGTATGCGACGTGAAAGTTCAGAAGAGCAGTGTCCATTGTAATAGCGATAGTATAGAGTGACGCTACAGTTCGATGGGCAAAAAGAGATTGGAAAGAGTAAGAGCCAAAAGAGTTTATAAGACGAAAAGCCCTAGACTCCACCTTTTCAAGAAGAGCTGTATGTGTGGAACCACCCCAGATGTGAGGTGTACTCTATACAGGGGCGAACAACACCCCTATGAAGAACAAGCAACTGGGGTGGCGTAAAAATATCACGAAGACGACTCAGAATATCCAACCTCTTAGAAGCTTGTTTAAAAAGAGAAGTAATGTGATCCTTCCAAGAAGGATCATGAGAAAAAGAAACACTGAGAATAGTTGAAGGTTTGAGTCGAGTGTTTTTTAAGATGTCATATATATATATATATATATATATATATATATATATATATATATATATATATATATATATATATATATATATATATATATATATATATATATATATATATATATATATATATATATATATATTGCGAGCATGAGTATATCTGGGCTTTTGTATGTATATACAAGTATGTAATCTTTTGCTTGATAAAAGGTGGAATATTTGATCTTGCTGCACGTTTAATTTACTTCAAATAATTCTGTAGACATCCTTTCATATCTACAATAAAATATTCATTGCATGAAATAAGGTTTGGAAACATCAATCTACATACATGTAATAACGCATTTACTCAAATATTGCAAGCGTTGAATAATTTTCATTGCAACAACATATATATATATATATATATATATATATATATATATATATATATATATATATATATATATATATATATATATATATATATATATATATATATATATATATATATAATGTTGTTGCAACAACTATATATATATATATATATATATATATATATATATATATATATATATATATATATATATATATATATATATATATATATATATATATATATATATATATATATATATATATATATATATATATATATATATATATATATATATATATATATATATATATATATATATATATATATATATATATATATATATATATATATATATATATAAATTGCCATTACCAACATAAAAGTAGAGTAATTGACTTAAGTGTGCTGGTTAGATCCCACATGGGAATGTGGATCCTGGGTAGAAACTACCTAGAAAATTCCTTTCCTCATATATATATATATATATATATATATATATATATATATATATATATATATATATATATATATATATATATATATATATATATATATATATATATATATATATATATATATATATATATATATATATATATATATATATATATATATGTTGAAATTTGAAACTAAACATATTAATTTTGTATTAAATTAGGCTGAGCAACGGCTGTTAGAAGAACAACGAAGAGTAAAGGTTTATTTGCATGAAACCACGTTAGAAAAACTGGGAAAGACGTGTGAGAAAGTTTTGATTGAGAAACACCTTGAAATTTTTCATAGCGAATTTCAACATCTTCTTAATGACGATAAAAACGATGACCTGGCACGCATGTACCAATTAGTTTCAAAGTAAGTTGTAATTATATATATATATATATATATATATATATATATATATATATATATATATATATATATATATATATATATATATATATATATATATATATATATATATATATATATATATATATATATATATACTTCATGGTAATTTAATTGTTATATGCATTTGATGAAAATTTTATATTTACAGAATTCCAAATGGCCTTAAGGAGTTGAGATCACTGCTGGAACAACATATTACCACGCAGGGATTAACGGCAATTTATCATTGTGGTGAATCAGCTGTTAATGTAAGAATTCGATAGTCTTAATAATAATAATATTTTAATAATTTAAATTACATTATTTTCCCATTAATCAAATATATGTTTTAAGTTGGTTAGATCTAAAAATAATGTATGTAAATTTGTTTTCCTCAATTACTACTTGCTTGCTTACAATTATAAAAATTTCTAATTATAATGGAAATAAGTAATTAAGCTTCTCAAATAACTTTTGTAGATTTGGGAATAAAAGGCAAGTCCTTCCAATCAACTCCCTCAAATTTCAACCTTCCCTTCACAAACACTCCAAAAATTGAATTGTTTGTTCATATAAACTCCTTTCTTCCAGTTCCCTTTGTGTTTTATATATATTCGTCTTATTTTACTCCCATTTCCAGACTTTAACATTCTTATAAATGAAACTTTTCTTGTCTTCTCTTATATTCATTTTTTATTCAAGCACTTATAATTTACTAGTAAAAATTATTGTTCTGTATCACATCTCCCATCTCCCTTTATGCATCAATATTAAGAATTGGATAAATTTAATAATTCTGTCTCACAATACAACAAAATCATTTTCATTTCTTTACGGATAAGTTATGATTAGGACCAGCTGAACAACTGTCCCAATAAACTAGTGTTTTAGCAATCAGAATTCGATATATATATATATATATATATATATATATATATATATATATATATATATATATATATATATATATATATATATATATATATATATATATATATATATATATATATATATATATATATATATATATATATATATATATATATATATATATATATATATATTGAACACTGGCCTCCCTTAGCATTATCACTTTCTGCATATCAGTTTAGTACCATTAAAAAATGTATTTACATTTTGGAACATGTATTTGAATACAAGTAACAACTGATGTTTTCCTTTTCTGTCTCAAACTTCAAATTTTGCTCAACATTTAACTTGTAAACACATTTGAAAATACTTTTCATTCGTCTAGAAACCAACCCTGGAGCTATCTTCCAGCCTAAAATAACTACTGTCCAGTGGCTCTTGTAGTGCTATATATATATATATATATATATATATATATATATATATATATATATATATATATATATATATATATATATATATATATATATATATATATATATATATATATATATATATATATATATATAAATATATTTTAATGAATATTTAATAAATTTTCAGGATCCTAAACTTTATGTCCAAACGATATTAGACGTCCATCGTAAATATAATTCCCTTGTTTTAACTGCCTTCAAGAGTGACACAGGCTTTGTAGCCGCTTTAGATAAAGCTTGTGGAAGATTTATTAATAATAATAATGTCACAAAACATCCTAATCAGTCTTCAAAATCCCCTGAACTTTTAGCCAAATACTGTGATCTTTTGCTAAAGAAATCTTCTAAGAACCCAGAGGAAGCTGAACTTGAAGATACGTTAAATCAGGTGGCGTCTTTAATTTTTTTTTGAAAGTTAATATCAAAGTAAAATAAGTATAACCTTTGGTAAAAATTAAATTATTTGTGTTCTGTTTCTAGGTAATGATCGTTTTTAAATACATAGAAGATAAAGACGTATTTCAGAAATTCTACAGTAAAATGCTTGCTAAACGGTTAGTTCAACATATGTCAGCTAGTGATGACACTGAAGCTGCTATGATCTCAAAATTAAAACAAGCCTGTGGATTTGAATACACTTCAAAATTACAGAGAATGTTCCAGGTACTAATTGCATTTGAAATTTACCTTTTTCTACTTTTTTTCCTTATATATATATATATATATATATATATATATATATATATATATATATATATATATATATATATATATTATATATATATATATATATATATATATATATATATATATATATATATATTAAAGGATGGAGGTATACCAAAGCTTTAACTGACACCTATACCAATTTTTGTACTGAACTCATGAAGGTTGAAGCAAGATTTAAAATATTCAATGACCATAAAATTTTGGTTTTCTGCTATCTGTAATACACCTAGTTATTTTATAATCATAGCTAAAGAAAACTATTGATAGTTGATATAAGATTTGTGCCACCAAGACTTTGCATACGTCTTGTCCTAGTGCATGGTCTGTTTTCTTCATTAATTTCTGCAACATTTCACTTTGTTCACTTTTTTCAATACAATTTCCATTTTGTTGAACACCTCACTCCTCTTTTTCTTGACAAAATTCAAGAGCTTGAGCGTTCTGTTTCTGTTTCCTCTTACTGTCTCTATCTTCAATTTTCATCCAAAGGAAGTTATGCATATGTGCGACACGATTTTGTTTACTCTCGTGTGTATTTAATCTGGAGCCTTCTGAATTTTCCCCTTTGTGGCTTAAGCTTTCTTGCCATTTTACGTCTAAATTCATTTGTTCTGTTTATTTATCTCCTAATTTACTGACTATCCTAAATTCTTTGACTATCTAAACTTCAAAACCGAGAACATTTTCTCCTCCTTTCTCAGAAATTCTCATATTAGGTGATTTCAATGTTCACCACCGCCAATGACTTTCTTCTAAGTTTTCATGATACAGACCGGTGAACGTGCCTTTCAATTCTCCATCCAAAATGACCTTGAGTAGTGGGTGCAGCTCCCTACTTGTATCCCAGATCGTCTTGGAGATAAACCCAACATTCTAGACCTTTTTTTAAACTTCTAATCCTTCTCCTTATACTGTCAAACTCTGTCCTCCTCTGGGTTCTTCCGATCGCTTTCTTATCTCTGTATCCTCTTCTATCTTTTCAAGTCTTTCGCAAGAAAATGCCCTCCTATTGCGAGGAAACGTTTGTGACATTTCGGTGCCCAAGCTGTCAGACTTTCGGTCGTACTTCTTTGATTTCCAGTGGAATGATTATCGCTTCTGTTGGAGGGGTCCCTCTGAGTCTGCAGAGCGTGTTACCGAAGTGATTCACTGTGGCATGGAGACTATATTCTATAATCTTTTCCCTTTTACTAAACGTTACAAACCTTGCTTAAACTCTGCTTATTCTTGTGCTATTTGCCACAGGGATGCTACCTTCAGGAATTACTGTTTTCAAACTTCAGAAAATCATGCAATTTATATTTCATCTCGAAATCGTGCAAAATCTGTTCTTCTTCTTTGTAACACCAAAAACTCGTTTCTCAGAAGAAAATGCAATAATTTTTCTGGCTCCTCTTCCTCTCTTTCATTCGGTTTGCAAAATATGTCAACTGAAACTTTTTTATTCCTCTTTCCCTCTACCAATATTTTCTTTCAGCACAAATGCCAAAACAATATTTGCTCAGACTTTTGCCACTAATTCAACTTTAAATGATTTCGGAGCTATACCTCCTCCTTCAACCCCTCCCCCCAAACTCATTTATGTTTAAAATTGCAATTTCTTCTAAAGTTCATTTCTGCTCTCTCTTAGTTTTACACTAAGAAGACGTACAGTACTGATGGTATCCCTCTTGTTCTCAAAATTTGTGCTTTTTATCTTGCTCCTTGCTTTTGCAAAATATTTCATCTGTCTTTCTACTTCAACCTTCCCTTCTCGATGGAAACGTGCTCTCATTCAGCATGTGCCGAAAAAGTGGGACCTCTCCAACCCTCAGCTACTGTCCCATTTCTTCAACCTCCGTTTTTTTTCAAAAAAAAAAATAAAAATAAAAAAAAATATATATATATATATATATATATATATATATATATATATATATATATATATATATATATATATATATATATATATATATATATATATATATATATATATATATATATATATATATATATATATATATATATTAGGGATGGAGCGATACCAAAATTTTTACCGATACCTAAAAATTTCCCGAAACCGATACCTGATACCTAAAAATATGCCGATACTTGCCGATACCAATACCGATACCGATACCGATAGTTTACTCCTATACAAAATTTTAACCGATACTTCACTCCATCCCATATATATATATATATATATATATATATATATATATATATAATATATATATATATATATATATATATATATATAATATTATATATATATATAATTTTGTTCTTCACAGTTAAAAAAAAATCTGGTATCGATATCAGTCATTTTTTTGCCGATGCCGATACCTAAAAATATACCAATACTTTACTCCATCTCAATATATATATATATATATATATATATATATATATATATATATATATATATATATATATATATATATATATATATATATATATATATATATATATATATATATATATATATATATATAATGTGATAAAATATAAAATAGGATATTGGAGTATCAAAGGATTTAAATGACAAATTTAGAAGACATTTGACTTCAAGCAACGAACCCCTGGATTTGGATTTCTCTATTCAAGTTCTTTCCTCTGGGTCATGGCCTTTCCAACAGTCACAACCTTTTACACTTCCTCATGAGGTATGATAACAGTGTGTTTATTGTGCATTGCAGTACCTTAATGTTCTGTCAGTGAAGCCTATATATATATATATATATATATATATATATATATATATATATATATATATATATATATATATATATATATATATATATATATATATATATATATATATATATATATATATATATATATATATATATATATATATATATATATATATATATATATATATATATATATATATATATATATATATATATATATATATATAATTTTTTTTTAGCTTGAAAGAAGTGTCTCACGATTCACCACATTTTATTCGAGCCAGCACAGTGGAAGACGCCTTAATTGGTTATATCATTTATCGAAAGGAGAAATAGTAACTAATTGTTTCAAAAATAGGTAAAAATTCAAAATAAGTATTTATTTGAAAGGGTATTATTAAATAATATCATTAAATACCCAAACAGTTAAATGATTTCAATTTTCGATATATCTCCTTCAGTTCATAAGAATTTTTTAATTTTTCTATTTAGATATATTGTCACCAAAAAATAATAAATTGAGTGTATAATTCTTAATTAACTACTTTAGATGTTTTACTTAAATACAATGTATGTCTGTTAGGCAAATGAAGCATTGGAAGAATTCAAATTTTTTGTATTAATGTAGATAATGTTATAAACTATAAAACAATTTTGGTTAATCTGATCATAATCATACTTATATTCAAATTTTGTATTCAGATTTATAAATATTTGAAACTTTATTAATGTATCGATCGAGTAATGATAAGGAAGTTTTGATAAAGAATTTTTAACAATTTTAATTTATTTGTATTTTTTTTTTTTTTTCTATGACAAGAAGTATTTCAATATTTTTTATTTTCATAGGGTATTAAATTTTCTTTTGCAAATTTTCCTTCTTTAAGTACTAAATAATGATCATTTTCAATTCTGCAATTTAAACGCATTCTTCGATTTTATTGACAACCTACTACAAGACTTTTTATTTTTTTATTTTTTTTTTTTATAAATTTATTAATTTATTTATTTTCAGATACACACTTCAAGCATCTACGTTTCAGATGGCAGTCTTACTACAATTTAATAGTACTGATACTTTACTTATTAGTCAGTTGCAGGTAACTATATATATATATATATATATATATATATATATATATATATATATATATATATATATATATATATATATATATATATATATATATATATATATATATATATATATATATATATATATATATATATATATATATAAGCTCGAGGACAAAATTTTATCTCAAAGTGACACAACGTGGTTGTATTGTGTGTATCGTCCTAGTACATATTTTTTGAAAATTACATACCTACCAAAGATGCGTCTCCCGTGTATTGGGAAAATTTGGAAGAAGCTAAAGAAATATTGATGAAAACCATGACGATGAAATTTCACAGTGCAATGTAACATTTAACAAACTACAAAAAAAAATAAAAATAAACAAAATAACGAAATCTCTAGTTAATATTGGATAGTGCCTCCTCAGGCCCTTTGTACTTTCTCCAGTTGTTCCGGCATTGATGAAATGATTCTGGTGACATAGTCTTGCAGGGTATTGTCCCGCTTCTCCGTCAATATATCCGCCAGCTCCACTGAGTGTCTTAGCATATATATATATATATATATATATATATATATATATATATATATATATATATATATATATATATATATATATATATATATATATATATATATATATATATATATATATATATATAATCTCTCTAAACATTTCTTAAACAAGTTCTATGGCACTGTAGTCCAGGCAGGAGGTGGATTCCCACCTCTGAGGCACAGTTGACTGACAACTCCATTTTCATGAAGTAAAAAGAATGTTGATTATGAAAGGTGCTTCATTCCCGAAGGATGTCGTCCACATACCTTTTTGCTGTTAAAGTATCCTTGTCGAGTATATGCAAATCCATACAAGCTCCCAAACTTATGCTAGTCCTCACCATCACAGAGTTCCTCCGATAAAGACACTAGTAGAAATATTGCAAGGGACATTGTGGTCTCCTGAACGCCTTCACAAATTATATATATATAAGCTCTATAGTTTAATGACTACAGGGTAGTATTGGCAGCAGAAATATTATCCATGCTCTTTCAGGTATTTATGAGATGAAAAAATTGGTAAATAAGGAATTTCCTGTCCTTAGGATCCAAGGAAAACTAACTTTTATTTTTGTGATGTGTCGTAGTACACAATATACAAACTCCATTAAACATAATCATTTGTTCCGATTTTTATATTTAATAATTTAAGTTTAATTTCTTTAAAATTATTCAAAAGAATTAAGCCTGGAATTTTGTCACCGTTTATTTCAGGAAATTTTGTGCATTTTATGAAAATAAAAAGAATATGACTCAAAAATTTTGCTGCTGCTCCTGTAAATTTAATTAAAATATTGTTTCACTAAAATTTTAATTGCAGACTTAAAAATTCTGTAAATTTCCCTATTTAATTATCTAGAAAGGGCCTCTTTCAAAACTCCTCATTTTCTGAATTCTGAACGCTATTCCATCTTTAGTTAGAAGCTCTTGCAGCCCTCAGTAACTGTTTTCCAGTTTCATCTTATATATATATATATATATATATATATATATATATATATATATATATATATATATATATATATATATATATATATATATATATATATATATATTATATATATATATTTAAAGGAGCTGACTGGTATTTCACAAGATATATTAATTCAAGTGGTCCAGATTTTATTGAAATGTAAATTATTAATATCAGAAGATGAAGACAAAGTATGTTCTGATTCGAGAGTCAATCTATTTCTTGGATATAAAAATAAGAAGCTTAGAGTAAATATCAACGTTCCAATGAAAACAGAAGTAAAGGTGAGTATTTATTATTATTATTATTTTTGTTTGAAGAAATCAAGCTGCAGATTGTATTACATCAGAGCTAGGGATTAAATTTTGGATTGATACTTGGATTTATATTTATCTAATATTCTGAAATATATAAATTAATAAACCCTAGTTATTGTAAGTATTATGGTCAAAGAAATTGAAATAGATTTAGTTGATATTTATTTTTTTTTTTTGTTGTTTTTCGAGTTGTATGTGCTTTGAAAAAGAAATGCAAATACTAGTGTTTTTGTATTAGGGTGAGAGGCTAAATATAATAATAAAAAGGAAGAATGATTTAGTTTGTTCTAAAAATTTGATAGGATTAATGTTAAGATCATTTCTAAGCAACTAATAATTTAAAATGCTATTTGTACCGAAGAGATTGTGTTAACTTTTTTATATTTACTATTTAATTCTTTTAAAAATTCCTCAGATCGAACAAGAATTAACACACAAGCACATTGAAGAAGATCGTAAATTGCTGATTCAGGCCGCAATTGTCAGAATTATGAAAATGAGAAAAATCTGCAAACATCAACAGCTGTTAATGGAAGTCCTAAATCAGCTAACTCCAAGATTTAAACCACGAGTTCCTACTATTAAGGTAATTTTAATTAATATTTCTTGGTGTCATTTGTGTTTATATATATATATATATATATATATATATATATATATATATATATATATATATATATATATATATATATATATATATATATATATATATATATATATATATATATATATATATTTATATATATTTTCCAGAGATGCATCGATATCCTTATAGAGAAGGAGTACCTGGAAAGAATAGATGGGCAGAAAGACACCTACAGTTATTTGGCGTAGCTGAAAGTAATACATATATCTAAAGCTCTCATATCGAATGTCGATCTTTCGTTTCCAGATTAATATTCACTCCTCATACCATTTCCTTTTTAGACTTTTCGTTCTTCCCGCCATATTATGTGGAAAAACTTTTGAGATAAAATGAAATGAAAATTTTAGATTTCTGAAAATCTTAAAAATCTTGTGTAAAATTCTTGTCTCTCTCTATCTCTCTATTATTGCCTGAAAATTGACATTTTATAACACTTGATGTCTTAAGCTTCATATTTCTGGGTATATTAATATATATATATATATATATATATATATATATATATATATATATATATATATATATATATATATATATATATATATATATATATATATATATATATATATATATATATATATATATATATATATATATATATAAATAATATATAAATTTGTAATTTATTAAAAATTCAGTGGTGAATTAATAGGAATAAAAAAAAAAAAAAAAAAAAAAAAAAAAAAAGAGTAACTCTTCACTTAAAAATCAATTTCAATATTTTATTCTACGAAATTTAATAAATTACGGTATATGCATTCAAAACTGAAACTCATGTTAATTTTTTTAAACGATACGGTATGAAGGTTGTAAATGTAAAAATAAAGTATAGCACCATTATATAAAATATAAAAAAAATTTGTATTTAAAGAAAATTGTAAATTCAAAATTTAATCCAGATTTTAATGTAAATGTGTACATTATTATTATTAATTATATTATTTATTATTATTATTATTTATTACTTTTAATATTATTATTATTGTTTTATTATTATTATTGTTTTTACTTTTTTGGTTCACGTTAGTAAATAACATTGTGATATGATATTGTAGTATCTTGTCTCTTCTTGCATTTTATTAATTATATCTTGTGTTAAGGCGGAAAATTAAAGTTTTATAAAAACATTCCATTATATTTTGCCTTTCACTTTTTATTTTTCATATTAGATTTAGAAGATCAGCAGCCATGAACACATTTCTGAATGGTTTTAAAAATGTAATTAAAAGAGTATGATCAGGAAAAGATTTCCAAAATCTAACCCTGCCGAGTATAATATGGCTGATCAAACCATGTCTGAACCACCACTGCTTACGGAAGGGTCTTAGGCGGAATTCGAAGCTCTCTAGAGGGAGGCTGGAGCTAAGACGCAGCCTCGCCCTCTAGTAAGAGTAGCGAATAGAGCCAGTTTTCCCTAAGGTCAGTTTCGGAGAGATTTGTGAGGAGGAAAGGACGTCGGGACGCTCTAACCTGTGGCATAAGATAATGCAGATCATCTCTTTGGGATGATGTTCCCCACACTCAAAACGAGAAGAAGTTGGGAACAGTGTGGAGGTCAATTCATCTGATAAAAGGGCGATCTTCATTGTTTAATCAATCTTCGAGTAGTGTTCCACCATTCTCCACTTTGATATTCATCTCGTTTACAAAAGATTTGGCGATTGCAGCACGTCTGTGAATATTGAGCCGCCTACTGAGTTTTTTCCTCACTGTATTTAAGTTGAAAAAGTTTGCAAGACTAGTATTTAGCTTGAGTAACTTTTTCAATTTTGTTTTTTTCTCAACCGCAATGCTTATCGTCTCTGTCATCCAATTTCGACTAATGTCCACGCTGGTTTGTATCAAATTATGAATTTCCTGGAGTACAATGTGGGCACCACAAACTTTGATATTGTATCTTTCGATTAACAAATTTACTCAAACTCTGCAAGCTTGGACATACATCACTTGTGCCAGACAGAGCAACTGAAGTTTCCTACTGACGTTATAGGTTACCTATTTCATGTGACACGTAAGCACCTCTTCTATTTTAAGAGATTATGTCTGTCATATTTACCTATTCTACCGTTTCCATATTTTTGTTCAACCCATATATATATATTTATATATTTATATATATATATATATATATATATATATATATATATATATTAATATATATATATATATATATATATATATATATATATATATTATATATATATATATATATATTATATATATTTTTTTTTTATTTGTATTATTGTAGTGATAACTGTTCTCACTCTGGTGGTGGAAAGCCCAATATGTTAGCACCCAATTTTGATTAGAAGAGTCCATTATTTGTTTTATCTCTTTTTTACTCAACATCTGATACAACATCTGCGTTTTATCTAAAGACACTACATTGATAGTCGTTCGTGATGGCCAACCATTCGAAATACATACCCATTATTGCGTCTTCGTAATAAATTAAGTGTAAGAAAACTGGCAACGACTGTTTTTGTAACCCCTTCAAATATACATAATTTGAATTTCCTGCTACATTAAATTTTCCCTTTTAAAGATTGGGAATACATTCACCATAATCTACTTCTAGGTTTTACCCTTTTTTTTTTTTTATTGTATCCCCTACTGAATAGAGATTTGCCCTTGAGTTATGGTTGAAGTGGTAAAAAAAGAAGGAAAAAGTAAGTTTAAAAAATACAACCGATTTGTAGAAAATATATTTTGAGAAAAGTTTATAATGAAATAACACGAGAAGCATCATTAAGAATTTTTTATAACTATAATTCTATAACTTACAATAAAAATCTCAAAACATGTTAACTACAAAATTTACTCAATTTTTATTTTTTGGTTACAAATTTGAAAATGCTTTTCCATTAGACAATAAAAACAAAATTAAGTAGGCTATTAAATAAACAAATATAAAGGAAATATTATAATTTTTAAAAGCTAATTTCAGAAATATAAAAACTATAACAAAGTAAAGGAAGATAAAAAAAAAAAAAGTTAGTTGATGACGATAGAAATCAATATTTACAATTTAAAAGGTTATGTTTTGATTCCTTGCTTTTCTTGCTGCTTTAAAATTGAAAGTTGTTGATTTACTTTTATCTCCATCATATCCATAACAACTGATAAAAGAAAAACGAATATCAAAGGGGAAGTTTTTGTATAAGCTTTACATCAAACTAGTAAAATCATCATTTATACATTATGTTAAACATCAAATAAGTAAATCATCAATTATATATTTATACATCATGTTATACATCAAATACGTAATCATAATTTAATAATTGATGTTACAGACAGTTAAAAGCCACAGATGCCTATCAGCACTGTCTCAATCCAAATAAAATGTTACCATTTACTTTAAAGGCCTGTCTAAAAATTAAATTTTAATCATTCAAGTAACTGATCGGAGTCTGTAATTACACTCGCAACATGCAATTTAATAAGCTAAATAGCAAACAAAAATGCCAACTAAGCTGACCATGCAAAAACAAATCAACTATCCAAAAGGATAGTCAATAATTCAAAATGAACACTGGTACTAAATCTGATATATTATGAATTCAAAATATACTATATAGCCAAGCATGGCCTTTAAAAGCTGAGTCAACCACACTATACCTTGACCAACCATATACTAATTAACCTTTTTCTTAAAGATGAAAATATGGTATAATCAATCACATAGTTTGAATAACCATTCCACAAATTAACCACTCTGTTGCTGAAAAAATATTTTCTCATGTATATACTGTACAATCAAGCATGGCGGCCTTTAAAACCTTTAACATCCATATAAAGATCTAACTTTTTTTTTTTTTTAAAGGTTGTAGCAAACTACAAACAATTACAATTATTTGTAAACCATTCCAAAATTAACCCCTCAGTTGCTGAAAAAATACTGTCTCACATGTAGATGACGTTTTCTTTTAAGGCTATTGTGATCTAATAAAAAAGAATTTCCTCATCTTCAATATCAACTGACGAATATTTTGAAAATCTTAATTATATCCTCTCTAAAAAAATTTTCCTTCTACAAAAAATATCTAATTCTTTTAGCCTATCCTTGTTAGTAGTTGTTAAATTCAAAAAATCATCATGGTTACTATGGGAAGTACTGGCTCCAGTATATAAATGTCTTTCCTTAGAGAGATAAGGAGTTCAAATCTATTCATGGTAATCAATTAATGGTTTAATATGACCATTAAAGAGCTTACTACCTCTTTGCTTTTGTAACTAACATTAAGGTTTATTATTCCTAACATTTTATTAGCAATATTCATGACTTTATACATTGCACAGATCCTTATTACTATTTATAATCACATCCAAGCCATTCATAATTCAATTATAATTTAAATTTTTATTAGAACAACTCTGGAGAATATCTTGGCATTTTTTATCCTTAAAATTCACCTGGACAAAAAGTTTATTAAAATTTTGCTGAACTCTCATACATCTCTCATTATTTTTAATAAAACAGGCTAACTTAATATAATCGGCAAACTTAGAAAATAAAAATTCCATTTCCTTATATAAACTAGGATTAGAAGTGGATCCTGCACAGATCCTGGAATATCACTCTTCACCAGTTCCAATAAAGATTTATAACCATTCAATATTCCAATCTGATTTCTTTCAACCCCTCCTATACTACAAAATGATAACATGCGCAGTTTACCTTCCATGGAGTTTCTATAAAAAAAAAACTTTGCTAAAATTCAAATATACGAAACTAACTTGCTCTCCTTGTCCTCTCTGTTGGTAATATAGTCCATAAATTCTAAATAATATACCTTTCCTAATTTGTTTACTATATTTAACGTTCCACGAATCTTTAAAGTTCAGAAATGACACAGACTATTACTATTATTACAGAATAAAATAAAAATACAACCTTTCTACGACACTATCGAAATAAGCAATAAAACAAAATTATTTAGAATTGCTCAACCTGTTCTCTTCCATAATAATTAGAAGCAAATTTTTCCTTCATAAGTAATTTCTCCTTTATATTATATCTTTATATATATAATTATATATTATATATATATATATTATATTATTATATATATTAATTTTTTTATAAATATAAATATATTATATATATATATATTATTATATATTATTTATATATATATATATATAGACACACACACACCACACTTCATGCACTATAATAACACTACGCAAAGTTACTCGGCTCAAGTGTACCAATGAAAATCTTACGATACAAACTGACCCTCTTTTGCACTTATCTTATTAATATTATCCTTACCCTTGACAGCTTCTGACTACACACTCACTTTTAATACCATTCATCATTTATACATCTTCAGGATTGTCTCTAATATAGTTATTTACTGATATAATATAATTATTCATCTAATTATTTACTTAACCCCCATTCAATTACAATTCTCAGTCAAAGATTTTCATTCTAACCCTGTTTCTACCAACGAATGTATTCATTTCATTAAATAAATTATTTCAATATTATCATCTATCATGCATTACGTTGCAATTCCTAAAATACTATTCAGTTACAATATATTTCAATGTTTTCTAAGTTATAATCTAACATATTTTTGTGTTTTTTTTATGAAATTATTTTTACATATCCATGATCATATAGTAAGTTAGAGTTAATCTTTCATACAGAAAAATACCATCATAATTAATATGTTAATGTATTATAACTTAGAAAACATTGATATATGATATGTGTAACTGAATAGTATTTTAGGAATTGCAACGTAATGCATGATAGGATGATAATATTGAAATTATATTTATTTGAATGAAATGAATACATTCGTTGGTAGAAACAGGGTTAGAATGAAAATCTTTGACTGAGAATTGTAATTGAATGGGGGTTAAGTAAATAATTAGATGAATAATTATATTATATCAGTAAATAACTATATTAGAGACAATCCTGAAGATGTATAAATGATGAATGGTATTAAAAGTGAGTGTGTAGTCAGAAGCTGTCAAGGGTAAGGATAATATTAATAAGATAAGTGCAAAAGAGGGTCAGTTTGTATCGTAAGATTTTCATTGGTACACTTGAGCCGAGTAACTTTGCTGTAGTGATTATTATAGTGCATGAAGTGT
>SEYY01015635.1:0-12500 GCA_009176605.1 Armadillidium nasatum | reverse complement strand
TATTTATAATGTTTTTAAGAATTTGGGCTACCCTAGAAATTTCGTTTCCAGAACCTTGACAGCTGCAAAGAAAAAGTTTTACGCTCTCACATCTTTTCTGTTTCCGAAAACAAATTATTACTAAAAATACCGGCAAAATAGATAGAATTAAGGAAAATGTACCAAAGGAATTTATGTTGGTTGCCCACACATACCTAACACTACCAAGAAATTTTTATGTAGTGTTAAACTTAATGAAAAAGATAGTAATCAAGGTGTCTATAAAATACCATGTAAAGATTGTTCCTCAGTTTATATTGGAGAAGACCAACGATTTCAAAAGAACATATCGGTATATGTGATTAAAATATCAGTAATAATAATAATAATAATAATAATAATAATAATAATAATAATAATAATAATAATAATAATAATAATAATAATAATTAGTACAATCATTGTGATTAGACTGTTGCAACTTCTTCTAATTTTAATAAAAAATATAATAATAATAATAATAATAATAATAATAATAATAATAATAATAATAATAATAATAATAATAATAATAATAATAATAATATAATAATAATAATAATAATAATAATAATAATAATAATAATAATAATAATAATAATAATAATAATAATAATAATAATAATAATAATAATAATAATAATAATAATAATAATAATAATAATAATAATAATAATAATAATAATAATAATAATAATAATTAATAATAATAATAAAGATAATAATAATAATAATAATAATAATAATAATAATAATAATAATAATAACATTGATCGAGATAGAGATAATTAGTACTGGTTTATATAATTCTTTTTGATTTTGTGAGCAAATGCTTTCAATGATATTTCGTTTTTTAATTCTGTCCTCGGTAGTTCATTAATTAAAATGCTTTGCTCATTATATAGGTCACTGATTGCCTAGCTTTTTCTAATCAATACAAAGGAGGATTTATATGCGAGTTATTTTGCAAGTTTAAAGGACTATCTCTTCGATTGTGGTTGTCATGAAAGCTAGATATTAAGAATTTGCAAGCATTATTATTAAAAATTTTATGTTGTTTTAAAAGGAATAAATTTCGTAAGTGATGAAAACGTAAGATTTTAAGTTTTTTAAATAAAGGGCCTGTATGATCATAGAGGCGAATGAAGCGTTTTCTGCATCGTAATAACTGATTTGATAACTGAGCTACGAGCAATGCCGTGTATTGGGAGGCAGTACAATAAGTGTGTATTAGCGAAATATTTGTATATGCTAGTCAAACTAGCCAAATCCATTCCCTTATATATATTTTATATATATATATATATATATATATATATATATATATATATATATATATATATATATATATATATATATATATATATATATATATATATATATATATATATATATAAATATAAAATATATAAGGGAATGGATTTGGCTAGTTTGACTAGTATATACATATATTTCGCTAATTTATTTACTAGTTGTTTAATATATTCTTTGAAAGTTAATTTGTCGTCAATTATTACCCCTAGTATTTTTGCATTTGAAGCTCTTTGTAATTCTACTACGTTTAATTTAATATTGAAGTCTGCTTTTATAGTTTTATTTCTGATAATAAGGTTTGACGGTTTTTGTAGTACATTTAATGAAAGTTTATTTCAATTTATTCATTTATTTATTCATTCTATTTAAGGGATGGGATGCTTTTTACGAGAGTGTGCCAGGATTTTTATCGTTTATTAATATCGATATATCGTCGGCAAATGAGACAGAAAAAAAGAGTCATCTGAGTTAAATATATCATTTGCACATAGAGTAAATAATACTGATCCCAAGATAAATCCTTGTGGCACTCCAGTCGTTACTAGCGATGGATTAGAGTGAGTTTCCCCCAATTTTACATAATGAGGACTTTTAGTTAGGTAGGATCTAAGCCATTGCAATGGGTTTCCAACAATGACCACCAAATGCATTTTCTTTAAAACAATATCATGGTCAATTGAATCAAATACTTCTGTAAAATCTAATAATAAAAGCGCAGATGAATCTTTTCATTCTATGTTTTCATAAATTTTTCCGTCAGGCACACAAGAGAGTCAGATGTTGATCTTCAGCTCTCCAATCCAAAATGATAATCATTATGGAAGTTATTTGAATTAAAATATTCAAATAGTTGATTTAATATTAATTTCTCAAGTATTTTACTAATAGGATGTGTAATCGAAATCGGTCTATAATTCAGAGGAATTGATCTATATTCCTTTTTGTGAATAGGTGTTCCACGAGAGAGTTTAAAAACGTGTGGAAATAAACTGATGTGGAGATATATATATATATATATATATATATATATATATATATATATATATATATATATATATATATATATATATATATATATATATATATATATATATATATATATTAAGTAGGTCCTTTAAAGGGGAAGAAATTATATTGGCAATGTGTTTGAAGAGAATAATGGGAATGTCATTAATATCGCATGCTTTATTTTTTAGAACAGCAATTACCGTTTTAACTTTTGAGTCAGAGAAATCCACGAAGGAAAAGAGCGAACCGCAATGTCGTAAATAGTTTTCAAATGCGGTTTGGCTGGAAAGCCTGTTGGCAGCGTTTTGTTAACCAATTTTTACGAAGTGATTATTAACTTCTTTGGCAATTTCTTTTTGTTTGTTTATTATTTTACCATTGACATTTAATTCTTTTATTTTATTGTTTTCTGAAAGAATAAAACAGTTGCTATGTAAATTTTAAACTGGGATCATTTGAAGGGAGGTTTTTTCAAGAAACATTTCTCACTCCAAATTCAAATAGAAGTTTTCTCAATAACTTTTTTTTACTGTTTCAAAAAAAGAAAGAAGTATCAAATAGAAACATTTTCTTCTAAGGGTTGTTTTCGATTGAATCAATTCTTCATGGTATTATCATTGTCTGTAGAGATTTATTACAAACGTTTTGAAAAAAAAAATTCCTTAATATCATGAAAACACCATGAAGGAGGGATTCAATCAAAAATAACCCTTAGATGAAAATGTATCTAAATCATTTTCTAAAGTTTTCTGAAAAAAATAAGAAAAAATTGTTGAGCAAATTTTGAATTTTTTCTTTTGAAGTTTGGTATAGAAATTTTTCAAAAATTTTCAAAACATGAAAACTACATGAAGGATTTTTTCAATCAAAAACAACCCTTAGAGGAATATGTTTCTGCATCATTCAACTATCTTTCCTGAAAAAAAAATTTTAAAAAAGTTATTGAGCAAATTTTTTGCTGGTTCCATTTGAAGTTTTGGTGGATTATCTCCCAAACCAAATCCTCTACAGAAATTGTACAAGAATGGAAAAATCTGTATCGTCCCCAATTATACCAAGTTTGATTTTTCTGTTGGAAAAATTAAAAATTTTATTTCAAAAAATAAGAATTGACAAAATGTCCCATCGAAAATGTCCGCTCTCACTTAATTTAAAGAACTTTCAACTTTTTTGGAGAGTGTTTTGGGGTTCTTGTCCTTGATCAATATAGATATATCATCTGAAAACGAAACAGAGAAGAAGTTGCGTGAGTTTATTAACTCGTTTGTATATACTGAAAATAGAAGTGGTGAAAGTATGGACCCCTGTGGAACACGATTTTACTTGTTGCGCGTTAGAAAGTATACCATCTATCCGAGGCCAAACTTCACACCACGATCATCGTATCCTGCAAAAAATATCGCAGCTTTGTTTTACCAAATAACTCCCTAGACAGAATAATTTTAAAGTTTTCTTGTATATATATATATATATATATATATATATATATATATATATATATATATATATATATATATATATATATATATATATATATATATATATATATATATATATATATATATATATATATATATATATATATATATATATATATATATATATATATATATATATATATATATATATATATATATATATATATATATATATATATATATATATATATATATATATATATATATTAGGGATGGAGTGAAGTATCGGTATCGGTATCGGTATCGGCAAGTATCGGCATATTTTCCGATACCGGTATCGGTATCGGTATCGGCCTTTTCAGTATCGGTATCGGTATCGGCAAAAAATTTGTATAGGAGTAAAGTATCGGTATCGGTAGTGGTATCGGTAGTAGTATCGGCAAGTATCGGCATATTTTCAGGTATCGGGTATCGGGTATCGGCTTCGGGGAATTTTTAGGTATCGGTATCGGTATCGGTATCGGTAAAAATTTTGGTATCGCTCCATCCCTAATATATATATATATATATATATATATATATATATATATATATATATATATATATATATATATATATATATATATATATATATATATATATATATATATATATATATATATATATATATATATATATGTATGTATATATAACTCAGTAGGAAATAAAGCATCTATCATAGGTTTTTAAGACAGTGTAATATGGAAAATTAAAAAGTTAAAAGTTAAAACGTAAACCTGCTTCTAGGACAGCAATAACAGCAAAACAGGTAAGATTTCTAAAATCGTTATCACAGTAGTCAGGTTTCAATATTATGTTTTACTATTAACTTCTTAGCTATTAATATTTTACTCTGGCTTGAAAAGGTACGTAAGTCCGAAAAGTTTGACAAAAATTTATATCTCCTACTGGATTTTTTTAATTTAAATTTTAAATCTGCAGTTATTGCAATATTATGCGAGGCCGTTTTGAAAAGTTTTACGTCCTGCATCATACTTTTGGTGACACTGCTCCGAAACACGTTAAATTAATATGAGAAGAGCCACTGAATCAATTGACTATTACGAGACGAAGCTTAGTTTTTATGCAACGTCCTGCATGACCAAGATAAGTAAAAAGTGGCGAGACACATAGAAGTACGTTAAAACAACAAGATGTTATTGAATTTTTCATCGCGGAGTGTTGTATATCCGTCGATGAATGTCGACGAATTTGCGTACTGTAAGGTGACGCTTGTGAGATGTAAATGTTGTCAGGAGATTGGCCAGGAGTTTAAAAGCCGATAAACCAACCACGTCAATCTGCATGACCAGGACTATAGTGAATGACTGGTAACGACCACAGTTGCACAGCGTTAAAAGCACGTTCACGAATTTCATCATGTCAAATAGCATTTTGAAATACCGACAGACATGCTAAGATTTCTCATGACAGAGTCCATCATATCATCAATGATGTTCTTGGTTATAAGTATCTGTTCATACATACAAAATATATCACACATGCTGACTCCTGAAATTAGACAGAACTTTCGAATTTGTGAGAAACTTCTAACTCGACATTAAAGAAAAATGGATAACATACTTTGTCGAACTGTCACTGAGCATGAGTTCTGGGTTCACCATTACGATCAGGAAAATAATACGAATGGAATACTAATTACATTCGATGCTGGATATTTTCCTGACATGCAGACATAAAAGCTCATATGCCCCAAAAAAAATCAAAGTTGCCGCTTTTCAGATTGTAACTGCATGGTGGTGTATGTAGAAACAACGGAAAAATGGACAAACTGTCAACTCATACTATAATACGAATTGCCTCAATGTCATTGCCCATGACAATGATCGACACCACTTGGAGACACAAATTGAAACGTCTCAATTTTCACAATATTTCACCACACCTGCTATACAGCCTGTAACTCGCACCTTGAGAATTTTTCCTTTCAGAAGAAAAAGAAGAAAGACAAGTTGAAGAGGCAAAGTTTTCACAGGTTGCAATACGAATGTTCAATCAGATTTAAGTGGACGCTTGATTTCTTCATTGCCGAGATGAAACAACTTGTTTAACGTTGGCATCTGTAAGTGGATAGAGATATAAAAAAAGTGAAAAAGTTGAAACACTTTTGAGTAAAAGACATTTCAAGTTTTCAACAGATAAAGTTCTTGAAAGTTTTTCTCATACTATTGAAATTATCTCGTAGGAGAGAAAACTTTTCTAAACGCAGTATATATATATATATATATATATATATATATATATATATATATATATATATATATATATAATATATATATATATATATATATATATATATATATATATATATATATATTATAGTCTTAATTCCCCTTTAAATTTTCTATTCACCATTTTTTTAAAAAATAATAATAATAATAATAATAATAATAATAATAATAATAATAATAATAATAATAATAATAATAATAATAATAATAATAATAATAATAATAATAATAATAATAATAATAATAATAATAATAATAATAATAATAATAATAATAATAATAATAATAATAATAAAATAAATGAAAATTAAAAAGTAAATTTCCCAATAATGCAGAAATTAATTTCGAAAATAAAAGAATTAATTTATAAAACAATGGGAATGAATAGCCTAATAAAATAAAAATTAATTAAGCTTATTTTTATTAAAAGGAAAAAAGATTGTTTTCGAGGTCATTGAAAAGAAATTGGAAAGACTTGGAAGAAAATAATGGATAATAATGTTTCAAGGTTTATAAGGAATAAAAAAAAAAAAAAAAGGAAAAAAAATAGAAAAAAAAGGAAAATAAATAGAAAAAGAGGGGAAAAAAATAAAAATAGGAAAAAAGGTGAATAGAACAAAATGTGTGTGGGAAGGTCATGATATCTTTGGGGAATAATTGCTTCCTAAAATCAAGAACTATTTCACTATGGAAGAGGTCTTCAGAATTGTGATTTAGAATGAGGGGAAATGAAGGGAGTAGGAGAGGGGAAGTACTTGACATGATATTTAATGAATTTACAGGACAGCAATTTGCAGAGACATTAGTATACATCTCATAAAAAGTAGTTAAATACAACTAATGTGGGCAACTAGAAGGCTCTGTCGTTTAGGACGAAATCAGTAGTTGTTTAATTGAGATAAATTAGTGTTTAACTAGAAAAGGAAAGTTATGAGAAGAAAAAGAATAACAGAGTTTTTGAACAGAAAGAGGCAAATGCTCTTGTAGCTGGAAAAGATATTTTTAATAATAAAACTCAATGAACTAACCTAAAGTGCTGAGTTTTGATCAGAAACAAGATGTAAGGCTCAAGATGAGAAGTTGATGAAAATGGAAATCTGGAGAAAATCTAAGAATCACTCATTTGTGCGTGCTGACAATTCATTGATAAAACTAAAACATCCATTAGAAGCCATTAATTAGGAAGCGGTGATAGAAGAGGAGTTAAAGAGGAGATTGTTTGGCTTTCACCTTAGCGAACTCCGACACTTCATTAATTATAATCAATGCATATCAAGTATTGGATGTGTCCTATACTAAAATGGTGAGAAAAGTTAGCGTAAAGCAAAAAAAAATAGAAATACTTCAATGATGGATGAGATGATGAGGACAGACAGTATTGGGTTGACCATTGAACAGTGGAATGCATTTAATGTCTTTACCAAACTAACACACGGCCTATATTTCAATTCCATTGCTCTCAGGAGGAGACTATTTGCTACTCTCATATGCACTATATATATATATATATATATATATATATATATATATATATATATATATATATATATATATATATATATATATATATATATATATATATATATATATATATATTAGAGAGAGAGTGCGACAATGAAAGGAGCAATGTATAATATTACAAAATAAAGGAAGAATTAACAACTGTATACATTTAGGAACTATTAAAAAAAAAAGACATTACTTACAATTTGATTAATTTGAAAAAAACATCACGAAGATGACCACCATTTTGTTCCACAAGCTACAGTAGTCATTTGTTTAAGCTACAGATCAATTAGGTAGCATGGCCACAGGAATTTGAGCCATCTTTCTTAGGGATTCGATCTTTAAGTTCCAGGAGGGTGAGTAGTGGTCGTGATTGGAAAAAATATCCCAAATATAATAATCACACGTAAATAAATCCAGTGATTTTGCGGGCTACGAAATATCCCTTTTCTTCTACGTGAAATGATTTGGAAACAAGTTTTTCAAATTCCTTCAGTCATGAAAAAATAAGTACTCGTTAACAGGGAAAAAAGAGATAATTTAGACCTATGGAAGTTTACTAACATGTTACCATGACACTATGAATTCATTTCAACTCTACGCCTGCCATCATCTTCAAAAAAAAAAAAAGAGCCCAAAAGCCAAATAATAAGATGGAACATTATATTGTCACTTTTACACTTTGCAAAGGCTTTTTACGAAGTTAATAGTTGTGGATTTTCAAGCTACCAGTAGCGAAGTTTTTCTTATTGGCATAGTCTGAAAGGGGAAAATGAAACTCAGCACTCATCAAATGATTCTGCACTAGATCTGACTTGCATTTATGAAGCTCAATAACTATTGGCAGAAAAGAAGTCACTTCATATGGTCATTACCATACAGTGTATTTACTCTCTGATACTTGTACGGGTGGTAGTGCAGATCTGTAAGTAAAATCCATCTTAAGCTGTAATCAGAAGTATTAATTAATAAGGCATTAGGATGGTCAGGACTTCTTTGTAAAGCGCAGGGATACCTGTTAAGTATACGGAAAGTATGTAGCTACCTTAACTAAACAACTACTGTTTTCAGTGTTGCCAAACAACAATATTAGTTGCTCTACCTGGATATATATATATATATATATATATATATATATATATATATATATATATATATATATATATATATATATATATATATATATATATATATATATATATATTATATATATATATATATATATATATATATATATATATATATATATATATATATATATATATATATATATATATATATATATATATATATATATATATATATATATATATATATATATATATATATATATATATATATATATATATATATATATATATATATATATATATATATATATATATATATATATATATATATTATATATATATATATATATATATATATATATATATATATATATATATATATATATATATATATATATATATATATATATATATATATATATATATATATATATATATATATATATATATATATATATATATATATATATATATATATATATATATATATATATATATATAATATATATATATATATATATATATATATATATATATATATATATATATATATATATATATATATATATATATATATATATATATATATATATATATATATATATATATATATATATATATATATATATATATATAATATATATATATATATATATATATACTCACACTTAAGAATCCTTAGTTGATTAATAGTGTCTATAAGGCTATAAAGCGATTTTATAGCAAGGAACATGCCAAGCATTTGAAAGCGATATTCAACATTGGCTTCACTTCTCATGACTGAAATATGACCTTCGCGATAGGGAAAAATTCTGAATTTCAAGCAAATTGGTTTTCAAGATTTTTTTATTTTATATATATATATATATATATATATATATATATATATATATATATATATATATTATATATATATATATATATATATATATATATATATATATATATATATATATATAAATATATATATTAGTATAGGGAGCACTATCGACTGCCAAATTCCGTTGATCTTGCAACTTTTGCAAGATCATGCAACAGCCATCAACAGTTCTCCATTGAAAATGTTGCAAAAGGAAAAAAAAATTTTTTTGCATAAAAATGGGGTTAAAGGGGTGTGAAAGGGTTAAAAAGGGGTAAAAGGGTTAAAGGGGGGTGAGTGGGACATAAAGGGGTAATTAAGCCTAATGCATGCATCGTGCAAAAGTTGCACGCCTAAGTTTTATAAGGAAAAAATGGTAAAAACAGCTTAAAATGATGGAAAAAGGATAAAAAATGATAGAAAATAGTCTAAAATGACTAAGAAAGTCATGTTGCAAAATGTTGTAAAATATTGCAAATCATAATTTGCATATTTTTGCATATTTTTGCCTATTTTTGATGGAGGGACTTAAATAAAGACTACTACTACTTCAAAAATGATAATAATAATAATAATAATAATAAACTACTAACATTACTAAATAATAATAAAGAAATAACAATAAATAATAATAATAATAATAATAATAATAATAATAATAATAATAATAATAATAATAATAATAATAAAGAAAATAAATATTATTTTACTTAAATTGAAGAGAGCCTTCAGAGAGACGTGTTGCTTGTATGGCAGCCGACGATGAAATGAGCTTTCTTTGGGGTGGTAACGGTTTTTCTAATCTAATCTAAGATTAGCCTGACGCCATTTTGGATGACGTCTTAAGCGACGAGATGCCGTTTTTTGACCATTTGGGCAAATATTTTAAAATTGATAGCATACAAAAAAATTTCAGATACTTGTAACAAAAACAAACAACAACAAACAAAAACAAAACAAATATGGATTAAGATATAATAATTTTTAAACAGGAACAAAAATTTCTTTTTAAAATAAATTTTGTTTAATAATAATTTTTTTTTCACTTATATTATTATTATTAATTTTTTTTTTTTAAAAATTAAATTATTTTTTTTTTCACTAAATTTTATTTATTTTTTATTAATTTTTTTTAAAAATTATTATTTATTTTTATTATTTTTTTTTAAAAAAATTAATTTATTTTTTTTTTTTTCACTAAATTTTATTTTATTTTCTTAATTTTCGTTATTTTTAATATTTTTAGGGGCCCTCATGACCCCCAAAACATTGAAAACATTGGAAACATTGAAAACAGCTAGGGCTAGGGGGAGGGGGTGCATCGCCTCGCACCCATTGATATCGTTGCTTTCCATGTTTACCGTGTTTTCTATGCTAAATTTCCTTTGTATTTCACCATTTATATGAATATTTTTCTAAAAATATTTAAATATAATTTCTTTTTCTAAGTAAATTTTAACATATTTCTTTTGTTTTTGTTAATATTTATATAATTTTTATTATTTTAGTTACCCTAAAACATGGAAAACATGGAAAACACGGTGGATTGGTATTGGGGTGATATACCCCTTGTCCCCCAGTTGCTTTCAATGATATTAATGCTTTCAATGTTTCGGGGTCACTAAAATAATAAAAATTATATAAATATTAAGAAAAACAAAAGAAATATGTTAAAATTTAAAAAAAAAAAAATATTTTAAATATTTTTAGAAAATTATTCATATAAATGGTGAAATACAAAGGAAATTTAGCATAGAAAACACGGTAAACATGGAAAGCAACGATATCAATGGGTGCGGGGCGATGCACCCCCTCCCCCTAGCCCTAGCTGTTTTCAATGTTCAATGTTTTGGGGGTCATAAAGGCCCCTAAAAATATTAAAAATACGAAAATTAGAAAAAAAATCAATTAAAGTGAAAAAAGAAAAATTAATTAAATTAAAAAAATAAATAAAAAAAAAAAAATTTTTTTTACAAAATTAATATTAAAAAAAAATTTTTTTTTGTTTTTTTTATTTTATTTTAATCATATTTGTTTGTTTTTGTTTGTGTTTTGTTTTTGTTACAATATCTGAAAATTTTTTGTATGTTATCAATTTTAAAATATTTGCCCAAATGGTCAAAAAACGGCATCTCGTCGCTTATGACGTCATCCAAAATGGCGTCAGGCTAATCTTAGATTAGATTAGAAAAACCGTTACCACCCCAAAGAAAGCTCATTTCATCGCCGGTTTCATACAAGCAACACGTCTCTCTGAACGCTCTCTTCAATGTAAGTAAAATAATATTTATTTTTTTTATTATTATTTATTTATTATTATTATTATTATTATTATTTATTTAATTATTTTAATTATTAATTATTATTATTATTATTATTATTATTTTATTATTATTATTATATTATTATTTGAAGTGTGTCTTTATTTAAGTCCTCCATCAAAAAAGGCAAATATGCAAAAAATATGCAAATTATGATATTTGCAATATTTTGCAACATATCTTTTTAAGTCATTTTAGACTATTTTCTATCATTTTTTTATCCATTTTCCATCATATTTAGCTGTTTTTACCATTTTTTCCTTATAAAACTTAGGCGTGCAACTTTTGCACGATGCATGCATTAGGCTTAATTACCCCTTTATGTCCCCCTCACCCCCTTTTAACCCTTTCACCCCCTTTTAACCCTTTCACACTCCTTTAACCCCTTTTTTATGCAAAAAAAAAAATTTTTACAACATTTTCAATGGAGAACTGTTGATGGCTGTTGCTTGATCTTGCAAAAGTTGCAAGATCAACTGAATTTTGCAGTCGACAGTGCTCCCTATACTACTATATATATTTTAATGGAAAATTTTTCGTCTTTGAATAAGATCATTTCATATTTATACTCTTTAAAACACAATCCACTATAATTTTTTTTTTAGGTTTTTATTTATTTGAAAATTTATCAAATTTGTCATTTTTTTACTTGGTATTCAATATTTAAATTTCATTCAATTTATTATTTTACATCT